>JADLZN010007377.1:0-21562 GCA_018155175.1 Sinocyclocheilus anophthalmus | reverse complement strand
GAAAACATGGAACAGTGGAGAACCTTCCAAGGAGTAGCCGGCCGACCAAAATTACACCAAGAGCACAACGACGACTCATCCAAAAAGTCATAAAAGAACCCAGAACAACATCAAAAGAACTGCAGGCCTCACTTGCCTCAGTTAAGGTCAGGGTTCATGACTCCACCATAAGAAAGAGACCGAGCAAAAATGGTCTGCATGGCAGAGTTCCAAGACGAAAACCGCTGCTGAGCAAAAAAAAAAACATAAAGGCTCGTCTCAGTTTTGCCAAAAAACATCCTGATGATCCCCAAGACTTTTGGGAAAATACTCTTGTGGACTGACGAGACAAAAGTTGAATTTTTTGGAAGGTGTGTGTCCCATTACGTCTTGATTAAAAGTAACACTGCATTTCAGAAAAGAACATCATACCAACAGTAAAATACGGTGGTGGTAGTGTGATGGTCTGGGGGCTGTTTTGCTGCTTTAAATTCAGGACCTGAACGACTTGCTGTGTAAATGAACCCATGAATTTATGCCTGTTTATCGCAAAAAAATCCGGAGGCTTGTGATCGCGACCGCGACAGCGACGAGAATTCCTGGCTTGTTCGTGACCTCAAGTGAAGGTAGCGGCAAGCGCTTGGGTTCTGTGCAGCAGGAGGTAGGACAATGATCCAAAACACACCAGCAAGTCCGCCTCTGAATGGCTGAAGATAAACAAAATGAAGACTTTGGAGTGGCTTTGTCAAAGTCCTGACCTGAATCCTATTTGAGATGCTGTGGCATGACCTTAAAAAGGCGGTGTGGAAGGGGGGGGGCTGCGGGGTCCCGCCCCATGTCCATGCTTGAAAACCCTCCAATGTGGCTGAATTAAATCAATTCTGCTTAGATGAGTGGACCAAAATTCCTCAACAGCGCTGTAACAGACTCATTGCAAGTTATCGCAAACGCTTGATTGGAGTTGTTGCTGCTAAGGGTGGCCCAAACAGTTTTTAGGTTTAGGGGGCAAACACTTTTTTTCACACAGGGCCTTGTAGTTTTGGATTTTGTTTTCCTTTAATAATAAAAACCTTCATTTTAAAACTGCATGTTGTGTTATCTTTTACTAAAATTTAAATTAGTTTGGCCAACACTTTTTCACACCACTGTATATTCAGCCTGACTATAATGTGATTAGAATGCTCAGGACTTTTATTGTAATTATAAGATACCTTATTGGCAAAATCTGTTTTAGTCATGGCCAACTGGAGAAGCACTGTTCTTATATACTTAGCAGAAAATCACACTGCAGCACAGACAACATCTGAAATGTTGACATCTCCTCCATCTGAATACAAATGATGACAAACTTGTGCACACAGCCTGCATCAAGCTTTCATTCTTGCCAATTTAATTCCACTACATTTCCTGGTCTGTTTCTGTTTATGTTCTTGGCATAACGGTTAAAACCTCAGACAGATATCCAGTGTTTTTCCTCTGTCTGGATCTGCAAAGAAAAACAAAAGCAAGGAAACGCATCTGCGAGCTCTCTGCTCGGGTTTTGTCAGCGATTTTGACTTTGCTAAGAGAATAAAACAAGCTGTTTGATGGTAAAAGATTTACGACAAACCTCTAAAATGCAGCTAGACACTGACAGCTGCATAAATACTGCCCAATCACAGTTAAGAGAAACAATTCGTCCAATCATGTTGCTCCTCTCAGTGTAGAGTTTTGCAAGTTGCAACCAGTATTTACTTTGTTTGTCACTGAATGTATCATATTTATCGAACTTGAATTATAAAAGCAGGTGGTCGGGCACGACATCCTGTGTTATTTAAGTATGACAGCAGTTTCTGGGTACAGTATGTGGCTCATTAGCAGAAAGGGAAAGCACATTCAGTCAGCGAGATCTCTGACATGTTGTTTCAATTTCTATTGTCTGTCTGACACGCTCACTCAGGCCTGTTTGACACTAGTGGCATTTCACACATCTGAAGATGATCAGATTACAAGGACAACTGTTCGATAAGAATAATTCTGCAAAACAGGGACATAAAATACTAGATATTAGAGGCAAAAATTGATAGCTTTAGTTTGGAGAGAGGAGAATCGTATTTTCACTGGTTTCTGACTGGTGCAGTGTGTGACCTTCCATGTCTCAGCGAGGGTCTGGATGAGTGCGGAGTTTGAGTGGTTTAGCCCTAAGCTCTTTAGACAGAGATGGATGAGGAGTCAAACTCACAGGCGCAAAAATTCTGTTTAGTGTTGCCTTGAGCAGGTGCTGGATATTACTTTGATACACACCGCTGTGCAATAAAAACTCCTGGTCTCAGGCTTGTTCTTGAGCAGAGAAGAACACTTTTTAATTTCTGAGAGAGATAGACTAAATTATATTTTATTTTTTAATGAACCACATTTCTTCTAGTAATTTACTGTACAATTACTGTTTCTACCCATCATGCCAGGTTGACAACAAACGCCATTGGTTGTTTTGTAATCAAACAAAACCTCGAACATTCACAAATCAGAAACAATGAGATTTGTTAGACAATATATGTTAGATTAACAATGAATGACGATTAAAACCTCAGTCTTCTCTTCCTAATAGTCAGGATGTTTTCTGCTAGTCCAGTCAGGCCAGTAGTTTTCATTTTGTCTGCCAAAACATTCACTGGCCCAAAAAGATTTTTGGGGGAAAAAAATAAATAAATAAATAAAATATCCTTTACATTTTTCAAATGTTTTATTTAGAATGTAGAATGAACACAGTATAAACAGTATAAGCTGCATTGTGAAATATTATCGCACATTTTAATATTATTATATTCAATAATATTAACCTTAAAATCTCTGTTTTTTGTCTTTTTTAAGCAAATTCAAAAAGGAGTCGGATGGTATTGTGGCTGGCCTCGATCATGTAATTGTATTTTTGTGGAAAATGTGATATTTTTTCAGGAAGCGGAGCGGGAGATGTCGACGAGGTGCCGAGCAATGGAAGACAGAACGAACAACTTGAACAGCATCTTTTAACAGGCAAATTTAAAATCTTTTTTACTTTTCCGCTGTGGCACTTTTGATCAATTTTCATATTGTCTCCTACTGAAAAAAAACGTATTAATTTCTTTCAAAACAATTTACTGAAACCCCCCAAATCTTTCAACTAGTAGTGGACAACATAGATTTTGCAAAGCATAAAAATGGATGCACAAGATCTGTAAACATACACTTTCATCACAGCACTGGCCCAAAGGACAAATGAGAGTTCTGTCAACTGGCCTGAAACTCTCTCGCACTGGCCCCAGGCCAGCATGCCATATTTAATGCAGAGCCTTGCACAAATCAATCATATTGCTTCAAAAGTCTTAGACTAGCCTAACTAGTGTGTATTATAATCCTATGGTGCTTTTAAGACATCCACGCTCACTACAGTTTTGTAGTATGGGAAAAAGCAGTGTGATCACTGACTACTCACTATTCCTTTAAGATAAAACATGCACTCTCAAGGCCAGCTCTAGTAATCCCTCTCATATGATTTATTTCACACTGAATAACAACAATTTCCTTACTTTTGCGAAAGCATAAACTTGTCTTTCATCACAACTGCTTCAGATGGCATACCTCTCACAAACTGTGTATGACGTGGCTTCATATTCCCGGCATATTAAAAATCATAAGAGAACACAATATCTAACATTCAAATTTTCCTTTGGCAACAGAGGAGTTTTTCCATGACTTGAGAAGGAAAGTTGGAGTGTTTGTTCTGGACCAAAGGCTGCTGTGGTATTGGGGTGTGGAGGGACCTGTGGTCTCTGTATTCAGGCCAAAGAAGAAGGAGAATAGGTTTCACAGGGTGCTTTGCTCTTACATTATGCTCTCCCAGCACTGCTGGCAAAAGACCTCATCTGCCTGACACACACACACATACACGCATGCAGAGTCTGATAATAGAAAGCAAGACTCGGCTACAGCGCTCAAGAGCTGAGGCTTTAAAGAGAAAGAAATCTCATGTTCCTTCTCTCCACTCTTTCATCTGCACTTCACTGCAATTAAGGAGGAAGGAGAAGGAGGAACGAAGTGGCCACTCAGAGGAAGTGGATTCAACTACCCTCATACACTCAGATGCAGACAGACAGAGAGGGGGAGAGAAACAGCGTTTGAGGGAGGGGGGAAAGAGAAAAGGGAGAAAAAGAGAGCTGGTGTCTGTCTGGGGAACTGTCCAAAAACCTGCCTGTCTGGGCTTATCTCTGACGATATGGCTTCGAATATGTGAAAATTTACATCAGAAGCGACTGATTCGGGACTCTCTGCTTCCTCTTCATAAGCTAAAATCACTGGCAATCACACCAACCCCCCCCCAAAGTAGTTGTACTCACAAAATCACACAAGAGATGCGATTCTCGATTGAGTCCAATCAGATTAAACATTAGCAAGTTGCTAAGCTAAAAGTCAGATTCACTAATAAACATCAAAACACACAGACACATACCATACAAAGCATTTATGAGAACATTAGGAAAATTTCAAAAGCAAAAAGGTCCAAAGGCACAGTTCACACAGAAGTTACTTTCAAACCAAGTAGCTTATTATTGGTTATTGCAATCTGTGACCAACTTGAACCCAATGCAAAAACTGCATGGGGAAATCTTTAGCCCTAATGAAATATTACCGCTTGTGTGGATTCCTATTGGAATGACTAGATTTCACCTGTGAAAGTTCGCTGAACAATAGTAAATGTGACCGCACCTTTAAAATTTGGCCAAAATTAGGTCTCTTAGACGGAATCATATGTTGCTCGCCACCTTTTGAAACAGACTTTGGGGTGGAAATGCACTTTAAATTGCTATCTAGTAAACATATACATAGACCAAATACACACCAAAAAGACAAATACAGCAGAAGGACATTCTGCAGCATTACACTTAAGATTCACTGGAACGCTCGGGTTCAGGTTTGGTTATTGCTGGGTGTGGCAAATCAGGACCACCGCAATGGATACAGGATCATATTGGCTACCATCCTATATGTTATTAAGCACAGGGAATCAAAACTTGTAAAGAGAAAACGCTCTCCTTATTGTGTTGGACTGTGTCCCGCATCTGGTGGCTGGATGCAGATTATTGCCTTGAGCTGCTTGGCCAGAGAGAGTTATGGGAGCTCTTGGAGCCGGAGGTGTAACACAATTTTGATGGGAATTGGATTCCGAGGCTAGGAATCACGTGTGTGTGGGACCACGGCTGCCAAGAGAGGCTGGGGCACAGAAAGAGGGAGGAATATGAGGAGTGATGGAGAGACAGAGAGAGCACAACGTGAGAGAAAGCAGGGAGGAAAAAGGGAAGTTCAGCCTACCCCCCTTTCCCCCACCAGCGACGCCGAGAAAGACGGGTGTAGGGGGGGGGCCCGAATTAAATTTAAAGTCCAGAGAGCGACCCCCGGCGGGCTCATTAAGACCATCCTGCTATAATATATGTCCAGCTAATAAAGACAAATTGAGGGCCTTTTCAGAGCAAGCGTACCAAACCCACCTAAGTCAGCAAAGCTTCACATCTTGTCAATAAACATAGTCTGGGCATATTTTAAACATCCACAAAAATGGATTGGTTTATTAAACGTCTTCACCAAATCCCTGTTTTACAGTCTCTTACGAAAAAAAAGGAACATGCCAAAAGAAGGACAGGTCAAATATTCGCATGCCTCACCAACCACAAGACAAAAGACTTGACACCACCACACCAACGGATGGCAAATAGAACCCAAATAAATAAATCTGAAAAGGCAACGGTGGTCTATGGTGACATATTCAACAGGCATGTAAGCCCTATTGATGTGTTCAGTTCAACTTGGGAAAGTGAAATGACAACACCTAACTACTTGGAAAAGTGTAAAAAAAATATTACTTGATCTCGACATATTATTTGCAAGTCGGGCCAAAAATGGCAATCTGACTTGACGAAAAGAAAGTGCTGTATTGCACATGTCTATATTCAAGTCATTGTAAGGGGCGTCGACTTGATTGCCATATTATATGCCTTGATATAATATTTTAAATGGTTCTTCTGACCAAGAAGGTATGTGGCCCGTAGTGGCTTTGTAAGGGAACCAAAAAAAAAAAATCTAAAGAAACTGTTTTACATGTCCATTTACAACCCTAAGATTTGTCCCTAGAATGAAATGGTCTGTTTTTACCTTATTTGGAAGGGGTCATGAATAATAATGTTGAGCTCTGCTCTGATTGGCTGCTTCACAGTGCGGCTCATTTCAGTAGCTAACACAGCAAACAGCAAACTACTGTCCGGTGAACGATGGCGAGATTAGGTATCCAACCTTATATGTGAGGCTGTATCAGACAAGAAAGATACAGACTTTGAGAGATTGTGCAAGGAATGTTTAGCATCCGTGGTATGAGCTATGATAGCTGCGAAGACCCCATTGGTGGAAATCCGTGAACGAGAGCTTGAGAGAGAGGTTGTTGAGTAGGGGGCTGGCGCGGGACGCAGCCTATCGTGTTGCCAGAATCCAGATGTTATAAGCGTTTTTGACTGGTCTTTTCCACATTTGGGCACTTAGAAAGTTAAATTTTTGATATAGTAGGGACAACTGCAGTTTAGGGTCATTTGAAGCCGCCAAGCCCCAGCGCAGAGCTAGCAGCGCTCAGCTCAAGCACACAGCTACTCCCAAAGGACACAAGGAAGCAATGGTTGCCGCCTGGCGATACTTGATCTTATCTAATTGCAAAAGATCTGAAATATTGGCTTATTTTTATTTATTTAGTCGGTTTTTGTTTGTTTTAATAGCAAATATCTGGAACACTGCATCGATTGATTCGGCTGGGTTTTGCAAGGTCTAGGTCTGGTTGAGTAGACCGTGGATGGTATACGTTAAGCCAAATGTTGGGGGCGTAAATATTAATGATCCCGACTGTAACGTCACAGTTGGTGTTATGCTGGGATTCACCTCTTTTTCAGTGGTCTTTTGCACGCACAACATTTACATAAGGAGGAAACAATGGTGTTTGAGACTCACGGTATGTAATTTCCATGTACACAACTGTTATTATTCAACTATGCCAAGATAAATACAGTTTTCCATTCTATGGCACCTTTAAAAACATTTTAATCATCAGCATAATGATGTAAACGACAAAAAAAAACCCTTTGCGTTGTTACTTCCTTAAAGGCCACTTTTCTAACGATTTTACTACAGCATAAAATATATCAGATAATAACCTAGTTGGATTTCACATGTCTTAGAAAGCAGTTTTGACAAATGGAGAAGGTGTTGGCGAAATTTTAAAGCCATTATCCACAACCAAACCCAGAAAAACTCATCTACTCACTAGTCTGCTTGTACAGTCTAGTTTACACCCAGCACTTGTAAAACTGTTCTACTGTGAAACTTTCAACTTGCACGTTTATATAAATATGGAAGAGTTGTCAGAAGCTAATGGGAAGTGTTCACCCAAAAAATAAAAAAGTACCCAAATTGAACTTAAAATAACTACGTACTGGCAAAACCCTATGTGAATGAATTTAAAGAAAGGCATATTTTTCAATGTTTACAGAGAAATTGGAGAGTGGGGGGCTGACTTTGGTGCTAAAATTAGTGCAAAAAATGAGGTCCAAGATTAAGATACGATAGAAATGGAAGTTAACATTTAAAAAATAAGAGTCATGTATGCTCTCTAGTTAACATTAATTTCAATAGTGAAAGAAGTTCAAAACGCGGTACGGTGAAAGGAAATTGCCCATTAGGTGTGAGCCTTAGCTGCTAGCTCTCTCCTAAGCAGGAGTTTTCTCCAAAGACTAACACAGGAATACTAAAGTCCCTCTCATTAAAAGAGTTTATTTCTTCGGTTCTTCAATGAAGTCTTATGGAGTTTATTTTTTCTTCAATTTCATATTGAGCATGTTAAAAAGTACACTGTTTTTTAGCAGATTAAAGGAATTTTTTTAAAACTGTAAACAAGGAAGAAGCGTTGCCAAAAACTCCCACGCCTCTCCCGGATACAAATGGCACACCTACACAAAACAAATGCTAGCATGCTTTTCTGCTATTGTGTCATCTGCACAATTCAGACGCTAACACGTTTAATGGTCGGAAAGCTGGAGCTATCAAGTTTAGAAATGTCCCACATCCGTTTTATCTTTGAATGGAAACAAAGCTGATTAACTCCTCAACAGGTCAGAGCGCCCAACACCGCCCCTCGCGGGCACAGGATTGGTAGGCTTCTGTGGACTCGCTGCCCGCAGTGGACGATGGCGATGCTCTCCAAAAGTATAGAATGAATGAGGATAGAGTGAGAAAGAAAGATGCGAGCGGAAAGACCCCTGGCCCAATATCATCTCACTCATTTCACTGTAACTGAACTGAGGGTCACACTATGGAGGAAGAGTGGGAGGGTGTGGAGAGGAGCACAGAGGGATGAAGGGAGTAGGCATTGGGACGTAGAGAGCATCTGGTGGAAACATGTTCCATCGTCTCATGGGCCACACACACGTTTTTGTTCCACTTACTACTGGGCTGCCTCAAAATCTAGTAAGTTGCCTACATAAAAAGCATTTTTGGGCATAAGACTCACTCATAGATAAGACTATGAAACCAAATAAAGCTGCTAATCCTTAGAAAGGGCACTGGTTCTGCGGAAAGATTTTATTAGCTAGCAATACACACATACAAAGGTGTAATGTGAAAAAAAATATATATATATAATATAAAAGATCATTTTGAGAAAACGGCATTTTTTTGATTGTTTTGCAAAAAAATTCCTATAAACCCTATTTTATGGAGTTGTAAATAATACAAAGATCAGTAGAATTCATTTTACAAGAAAGTACTATTTCACTCTTTCTACTTCAAAATTTCATGTTTTATTCAATGTGTTAGTGCCTACAAAATTGGAAACGCCATTGTATTCTTTTTTTTTTCTTTCAGGTGGCACAGAAACATGTTTGATATTATCAGCCCATTATAACAGACACTAGGAATAAAATACAGGTAAACACATTCTTTCACTGGTTTGCATTAGGTTTCACTATGTCAGTGAGACCTCCTTGACAAAGACTGTAATGGATTTTCTTTAAAGGAGAGGCAGTGTTTGTGGTGTTTTACCATCATCCACACCAAGCTTCAGGCTGTACACATGGTGGATACAAATAATAATATTAATAATATCAAGATATTACCTATGGAACCCTTTGGTCTCCTCCTATGCACATCACTCTCTCAGCTTTCCAGACCCATACGGCCTGTATGCTCTCTTACAGGGGTCTACATGGGGCCCTCAGGGGCCAATCCATCAGACACAAGCACAACGGAACAAGTCTATCAGCAGGGCACTGGAGTCAGACCGGACACAGCTGTGGGCATGAGTGTGTGAGTCCGCACTGATCCAAAGCAAGGGAGAGTGCATTCATTACCTGACTTCTGACAAAGCATACATGCTGCTTTCATCTACCATGGAGGGAGACAGATGCACTCTGGGATTAAGTAAGGCCTCCTCACTTGGGTTACATTTTAATCGCTAGTGCTAATTAGGGTTGGCAACTGAGATCTTGTTCTGAACAGTTCTATTTATTACTGGAACAAAATGATTTACAACATGTATGACGATACTGTTGAATATCTGACAAAACAAAACAAAACAAAAACGAAAAGAAACAAAACAAAAAAACAACCAATAAAAAAACTTAAAAAATAATTAACAATATAAGAACAAAAGGATACAAAAAATCACCCTAAAATTAATAATTCATAAATCTCTACTGCAAATGCCTGGGGTAAACCAAAGAGAGCAAGGGTGTAATCTTGTATGTGGTGGGGGGGTTTAGCATAAGGGTGACATGCGTGTTACGGGGCAGCATATGCTCTTTCTGCACACCTGGAGGGAGTGAAAATTGCTTACATCAGGAGAAAAAAGCACTGCACTCTCTTTTTTATACACACTTGTAAACAAAGTAAAACCACACAACCACAGGGCATGCTATTCATTTCAAGTATTACCACAGGGCAGAGAGGCAGAAAGAGAGAGTCTCTTCTGTCCTGTTGCTAATAACTTTTGCTCTCAAGTTCTAACCACAATCCCCATTTAAAGCCAATACAGATACCTGTGCAGTCAATCTAGCATCAGCGCTGTGCGCACTGCCGCTGCATATAGCCAGCTATAGTGCTAACATAAAACTCCACACATTCAGAACCAACATTACATGAAAAATAAATCATAAATGAAACTCCAACACACTAAAAATCCACCCAAATCACTAAAAGAGGGAGAGAAAAAGACATGCTGGCTTAGGAGAGCCTGTATGGTTTACATTAGCCGAATAGTTTCTGTTCCAACCCTGCTACCCCAGAAGTGACTTGTGTACACGTCCAAATACAAATACAGGGGCAGGAAATTGGCAGAGATTTACAGTAATTATTGAGAGCTGGGCTATAGGGGTTTGGGCCCTGTGACAAATATAATATGATGTTAAATTGAGGCAAGCGATAGTGGCAGAGGCACGGGTAATCCACAGAAAAAGGATTTGAAGGGAGAGAGGCAAATGCCGGCGAGCTAGCAGCGGCCTAGCACACAGTAATAGGTTTTCATTACATTGCAATCTCTTTTAAATAATCCTATTCATTTTTCATGAGGTCAATCCTTTTTTTTTTTTTTCCTTACTTTTATTTTTGTTCAGGCTTTACGAGAGGATAGATAAGTTCACACAAACAAAGTCTCTCAGCCAGGCTCTGGTGGTGATCAGTCATGTTGATGATACGACCCTTTTGCACAAGCTTAAAAAAAGCTAGCTTTAAAAAACTGCTTATCGATACACAAACAAACGCTCAATTTTTAAGACAAACCAAACTTCACAGGATAGTGCTGATCATGAGACTTGGAGCATTGCAGCGAAGGATATTATGGATTTACAAGTATCTTTTTATTTTTTTTTTTTTTTAATGACAACCATAGCAAATTGGGGCAAATCAATCAAGACAGGGTGTCTATGTTGGTTTTTTGTACACGTATTTATAAATTTTTTGTCTGTTTCAAATGTCGTGAACGTTATTGATCTCCGCATGCCTGGTGTGATGTTGCGCTGGCACCAGCGATTCTCTTTTTGTGTTTTCTTTTGGGTGCTGTAAACAATGTGCTACTGGTTGTGGAACAATTGCTATCCTTTGTCCTGACAATGATGGTGAGGGAGAGTTTTTTAGCCAATCAGCTTTAGAGAATCAATGTCACGTCCTCACCCAGAACTTGTAGTTTCACCCCACAAACCAATTTTATGGAGGAAAATGTGAACTGTCTCCAGAGACAATAAGCTTAATTGGCATTGAAAAAAAATTTGCAATTGTTGCAGAAGTGCCAGCTTAAAATACAGTTTTGGAAAATAATCTAGTGCATAAACTGAATAAGATATGTAAAGTACATAGGTTTATATAGTGCTTTTTACAATACAGATGGTTTCAAAGCAGATTCACATTAATAAACAGGGGAAGTTGAATCTTTTAGTATTTGCTGCTTATAAATGGAACGAAGAAATAGTCAAAGTAATCCTAGTCTCCCCGACAGAATTCAAGAACAAGCCCCGGTGGCTATTTGTTACTTACATAGTCATCAGGACTAGTGTCTAACTTGCGTTGTACCATACACAGTTCTACATCTTAGCTTTTCCGTGAGATTGCGTTGGAAACATTCATCAAATAAGTGCAAACGAGTCCCATTATTTCAACCTTCCTTATAGTTGCATTTATTTATAGTCGTTTTATTTTCAGGTCAAGTCAGTTCAATGTTGGTTCAATTCAGTTCAATAACAGTGGCTATGTTGAAAACGCTAAAAGGTAGTTACTAACTGGCCCATCTCTAAATCTTTATGATATTCTGTTTTCTATATATGGCGTAAGACTTTATGGCCAAAAAGACTGGTTAGACTAATTTATCATCGACTAATCACAACGGTATGATTTTATTTTTTCTGTGAAACATAATGGAAGAAATTTAGAAAAATGTCATGAGGGTGAGTAAATGACAGAATTAAAATTTTGGGGTTTAAGTATCATTCAGTCCGTAGCAGCAAAAGTTGGGGACAGAGTTATCCCAAGTGTGAGTTTCTAGGCCCAGAAATGAAATTTTAGTGGAATGGAGTTACCCGGAGCAACAGGGGAGGGCTCAGCTAGATTAACAGCAGAAATTAAAAAACCAGGACCCATTGACAAAATGTACTGCCAGCAAATACTACAAATTAAACATGATGAAGGTGAAAAAAAATAAAGCCTGGTGTGTTGTCGAACCAAATGTGATAAAATGAGCAAAAAACATAGTCTTATGACTGAGATCTTGACCGAACATTCATGTCATGCTAATAACACACACAAACAAACCAGTTGTACATTGCACGAGTCCATCTTTCTGAACAATTTATATTCCATGTTTTAAATATCAACTCCGGTTCCGCTCAAACACGAACGTGTAGGTAATGGTGGTTTTCCGAACTTTACAGATCATCCTAAATTCTGATGCCACAGAGAGGTCTAAAAAACAATACCAATAAAGAGGTAGGCCGTCAACTAAGGAAAATAAGCATGAGATAGCCTCTGCAGAAAGAGCCACAACACCAATCAGAACAAATGTATTCCTACCTCCGCGTGAGAACAAAAAAGCTAAGGGGAGAATAACCCACCTTGGCCCAATTGGATAGCCCCCTCCACACGAAGATGAAAGACGAGCATTTAGGACAGTTTCTGATCAAAAGAAGCCAAGAATAAAGGACTCTGAGTACAAGTATTCATCTTGAAGTGCAATCGTTCGAGCACATGGGGATGAAGCATTTTCTCTGGAGAGACTGGTATTGGGTTTATGCGAGAAATGCAATTATGCTAGTACCTATTTTACACAGTTCACTCATGGCAGCGGTTATTCAGACTGAGCTTTTTCTTTGTTTTTTGTCTTGAATGATCAAATATATTAGCATTTAAGTAACGACGTTGGGAATCAGCGATGATTCCCTGATTCGATTCAAATTCAAAAGTTCTTGATCAAATTTTAAGTTATTATAACTAATTGAGGCAATTTTTTTTTTTTTTACAGTGTACCATTCTGAAGTAGTAAAAATTTGTAACGAATCAAAACGTAAAATTGTTCGGTCTAATATGACTGAGGGTTAAGTGCTTTATCATAAAAATACAGTAATCATGAAGGTTCATGAAGTTACTATATTCATGAGTGATTGT
The DNA here is from genome assembly GCA_018155175.1 of Sinocyclocheilus anophthalmus. Taxonomy (NCBI): domain Eukaryota; kingdom Metazoa; phylum Chordata; class Actinopteri; order Cypriniformes; family Cyprinidae; genus Sinocyclocheilus; species Sinocyclocheilus anophthalmus. Next base: position 8,395 of record JADLZN010007377.1, on the reverse strand, counting down.
TCAGGATCGGTTTTAGGATAGTAAGTGGCTCAACATGGGCGGCACTTTGTTTTAAAAACTGGTGAGGACAAACATGTCACAAAATGAAGGCTTGGCTCATGAATATTAATGAAGTTTTGGAGATAATTTAACATGATCTTTTAAAAGCTTCTTCTGTATCATATACATCCCTGCTGTTAATTTTATAAAGTGATGGGGACAACATCGGCCACTGTAATTGACCTTTTACCAGGAGAACTGCCTGACAGGCGATCTGGCCAATCATAATGCAGAATCTGCCATTTTGTCCGACAACAAACCAGACAGGAGAGTAGATTATGTCTGTGGAATGGAGGTGGAAAATGATTTGTATTGTTTTCTGCAATTGAGAGAAGATAACGCTTCTGATGTTCATTCATGTTTATTTTAAGCTTTAACTAGTGAATAGATGATCGTTTCAGAGCCCTGCGCGATCCTGTCACAACACATTAAAGAGCGCCAAAAAAACAAAACTGTATTTATTGTTTGAATTTCTTTAAAAATGACAAAATTTGAAAGTTGAGACCTTGTTTCATACCAGATGTAACCTACTCTTTCTTGTCTGTCTGTGTGTTGTCAGTTTCCTCTTTGCTCCACAATGTATTTTTCTCTGTGTGAGAACATGATGTGTAGTGTGAGATTGGCATTGTTTGTCGGACATAGCAACAGTAACTAACGGGGGGTTTGCGAAGGGTCAACTGACACCTATGGTTCCAGAGGAGAGTCAAGATGAGGTCAGAGAGATAAAAAATAGCTCTACATCCATTATGCTCCCTCATTAAGTCATAGAAACTAGCAAAAAAAGGTTGTTTTGAATGAGGAAAAGGTCTTTTGCCGTGTGACTATTAGAAACACACACTCTTATACTATCACGATAATGAAAGCCAATCAATTGTTGGCATAGTCGATTGCCGCCACCGAAACATTACTTTGCGAGAACCAAATATGGAAAACTAATGAAGTGTAATTGAAATTCTGCTGCATCCAGCGTTTTAAGAGAGTGAAATATTTCTCATTCAGTGTGTTATGGAAAAAAGCCGAGCTAATAGGGTCATCCTTAGCTAATGTGTGGAAATGTGCTGCACTGTTCAATTCTCATGGTGAGCGTTCAATTTTTAGAGCCGTCGCACCCATCACGCCTGCACAGAAAATGACTTGCAAAAGCGGCCATCTCATTTCTGTTTTAGTGATCCCTCCATTCCTCAGAGGCAGTCATCCAGTGGACCCTCTTTCTCGCTCACAACATCTCTCTCTTCTCATCTGCACCTCCAGCACCTCTATAATCTCCTCTCTCACTCTCATTACTCCTTTTCTTTCCTGTCTCCATCCTGAGGGAGGAAAGGTGGGAGAAGTCTGTCATCGTTCTCCCCTGCGGCTCTCCTTGCTAAGACACAAACCGATGGACTCCCTTAAACTGCTCTGTGGAGCGCTGCAGAGGCCCTGTCTGAATATTTGCTGCAAGTATGGGTATCATAAAGCTAGTCTCTTATCTTTTAAGCCTTTATTGTAGGCAGAGCTGAGAGAAGAATAAAGGGTAGGACATGATCAGAGAATTATATAAGACGTTTGAATAGAAGTTATGGTCCCCCACAAGAGCACACATTGTAACCAAAGTATGCAACTTGATGGTGTACATGTGCACACGTTTGTTAAATTATAATTAAATAAGTATAAAATAAGTAAAACGATCAGTGGTGATTCTTATTACATTCTCAGTGCTGTAGTACACTTTAATTTTTTCCAAATTGTTTTCTTATGAAAATCAATTGTTCTGTATTACCGTAATGACAATTTTTATGAAAAAAAATGGTCACTTTCTTCTTTTCCCTTTATGTAGATATATTAAATGTTAAAAGAATTTTTTATCTCCCTTCCCCCCATTTCTCTTTCTATGCTCAACACAAAGGCTTTATCTCTTTGATCAAAATACAGACAAAAAACAAATTTGTGAATATTATTGCAATTTAAATAACATTATCTATTTAATATACTTTAAGTAATATCATTTATTCCGTGAAGCAAAGCAGCATTTTCCCCTCACACCCGGGGAGACGGGGGGGATAGGCATCATTACTTTAGACAGTGCCTTCAAAAAAGACATCAGTGTCACAGTGATCCTTCAGAAATCATTCTAAATATGCTGATTTTTGAATTAATGTTGGAAACAGATGTGCTGCTTAATATTTTTTTGGGACCTATGATATTTTTTTCAGGATTCTTTGATAAATAAAAAAAAGTTAAAAAGAACAGTGTTTATTCAATATAGAAATTGTCCATTTTAGTCAAATTTTATAGTACTTTTCTTCTTTCTTTTTTTTAAGAAAGTCATACTTTTTTGTTTTCAGCAAGGATGTGTTAAATGGATAAAAAGTAAATAGTAAAGATAGTAAAGACCTATACTGTTAGAAAATATTTCTATTTTAAATAAACACTCTTCTTTTTAACTTTTTATTCATCAACGAATCAAAGAAAAAAGTATCACAAGTTCCAAAAAATATTAAGCGCCCCACAGTTTCACAATCAACACTGGAATAATAATAAGAAATATTAGAATGATTTCTGAAGGATCTTGTAACACTGAAATCTGGTGTAATGGCTGATGAAAATTCAGTGCTGCATCACAGAAAGTTTATTTTTTTTTTATTGTTCTGTTTTTTGATCAAATAAATGCAGCTTTGATGAGCATAAGAGACTCCATTAAAACATTACAAATCTTACTGATCCCAAACTTTTTAACGTCAGTGTATATTAAAATATAAATATATACATTCTTCTAATTCGATCTCTTTTTTCCCCAATAAATTTGCTCTTGATAGGTTTTGAGAAATTCATCCAACCGCTCAGCTATTCCAACACAGTTATTGAATTTTCAATGGATGATGTAAATCAGTACGATTTACTTTATAACCCCATCAACAGTAACAAAACAACACTGGTGTACTTCCTGCACTCATCATTAACAAAGTTACTTGCCTGCCAACCGGCCAGGAAAACAAATCGCCACTAAAGCAGTCATATCAGCGCATACACAGTAATCAAAACAAAGCCATTACAGCAGCTGTAAACCTAAATCTAGCGTACAGGTTTACATTCTCACAGCTATTCATGCCTCTGAGGGGATCCAGAGAGAAGGAGGGTGGCATAATTCACTCGATTTTTTTCCTTTTAATGTGCCTACGCCCAGGTGAATATGAGCGTACACCAAAAAATTTCAATTAAAAAACTATTCAAACTTTCTATTATTCATGAACTAAAGGGGGCTCTCTTTATTGGTTATGTATTATTAATATCCTAGTGCTCGTATCAAAGATGATCCAATTTCATATCCAGCACTTGGAACCAAATTACAGTGGGTTTTTATTCATGGTTGAATTGGACCGCGGGGCTCGCTCAGGCTGGCCATTGTGCCGCCCACCATAGCTACAGTCGCTACGGTCACCAGAGAGCAGCCCCCGTCCACCCCCGTCATATTGAGCTCTTCAATACTTTCACTATTGCTTTTTTAAAAAGCCATCATGTGACACAGATTTGGTCTGTAGCCGTGGCTGATGTATCAGATATAGAGCGCCGCTGATTAGATTTCCAAGGTAATGTTGGAACACGAGAGATTAATTGTGTTACAGTGAGGAGGAGCATTGATTTATCCCCCAGCATGCACTTAGACAAGTCAGCCCACATTTCACATTGAAGAGACGGCTAGAACATGGATGGTTTCCACTCCTCTTAATATGATATATTCTAAATACTGTTTGTATATATATGAGATCCACTCACAGGTGCATAATGGAATTAGATTTGTGTCAAAAATATAGAATCAAAGTAATATATACACCACTGTTCAAAAGTTTGGGGTCAGTAAGATTTTTATAATTATATTCCTTTTTTAAAAGAAGTCTTTTCAAACATCAAAAATACAATATAAACATTAATACTGTAAAATATTTTTACAATTTAAGCGGTTTACAATTTGAACATATTTTAAAATGTAATTTATCTTTCCCTGATGCAAGCTGACTTTTTCAGCGCCCCATTACTTGTAGACTCCAGTGTCAATTATCCTTCAGAAATCATTCTTATGTGCTGATTTAGTGCTTTTTTAAAAACATTTCTTAATACCATTAATTTTTTTTTTTTTTGCAAATGCACATTTTAAAGCTCCTCAATATTTTTGTGGATATAGTATAAGTATGTGATTTTTTTTTCAGAATCCTTTGATGTAAAGAAAGTTCAAAATAAAAGCATTCATTTAAAAGATAAATTTTCTGTAACATTATCAATTCATTTACTGTCACTTTTGATAAATTTAATGCATCTAAAGTATTAGATAAAAAAAAAAAGATAAAATAAAAAATAAAAACGTTCAGACCCCAAACTTTTGAATGGTACTGTGAATAGTAGCACATCTGTTCACTTGGTTTTAACAATTTATTTGATCATCTCCAGGTTAACTCTGGATGTCTTTATTCTCTGTAAAGCTATGTTTGCTCAAAATGTTATACTTTTCCATTTCCATTGATAGGACAACACAGAGAGAAGGCAGACATCAGACAATAATGTGAATGACTTACCCAGATCCATGCTCTTAGATGACTTCACATGATTCTGCTCCATATGACCCTGCTGACCTCCATCAGTCAAAGAAGCGTCAGCTGAACGAAGACCTGAACTCAGACTGGACACACACACACAAACAGGGCAAACATGCATTTCTTTATTATTTTTATTAAATAGTTTTAAGTCACAGAACAAAATATTGCACGGGTTTGCACGACAACTTGTTTTTTACTAGTCTGACAGAAAAACAGTCAGTGGGATTAGTGTTTAACTCATGAAAATCAATCACCATAAAATACTCATGTTCCACTTGCTCATTCATTGACACTTTACTATGTTCACGATGGTTTAAAAGATTTCTGGTTTGTAAACACTACAAACTCAGATCATCTCAAGCCATATATTTGGCATTTACAATACAAAACTAATGTCAGATAATTTAGCTACACTGGGTTACAGTTTGTGGTCAGAGGAACTGTCCTCCTGATTTTGCCAAGTGCAGACAAATACTCAAGTCATGTGACCAACTGGTGTCAAAAATAATTAACTAGCCGTGCAACCCCAACATGGAAAAAGAGACATGTTTGTCAATTTCGGTCCAAGGCAAATCCATGTTACCTCTGCTGGAGCTTCAGGCTGTCCTGTCTATGAGGATTAGCAGCAAAGCCTTCATCATCCCCCTCTTCCATGTGACTGTATCCCCCATTTGAAACTGTGAGAGAACGGGCAAACCACAGAGAGAGAAAAGCAATCATTAGAGCTCTGAGGAAATATTATGCAGGCTCATTTAAGAGGGGTCTGCTGGGGTCAGGCCAGCGGTGGAGAAGGGTGACAGTCTGAGGCAGACAGGCAGAGACAGAGACCATTATCAGCTCCAACACACTGCAATCTCCACTCACCTTCAATGATCTTTCACTCCTATGATAATAGGACTGGGGTCTCGGATTGACTTGATTTTTCCCCCTCTAAGCTTGGTTAAGCTTGTAAGAGTGTGCATGTGTGTGCGTCTGACAGACTTTGTCTCTATAACTAAACATATGTTATTAACACTATTATTGGTATGATTAGTCTGCTATATTCTTAATTAGTAATGTTTATTGTAACTCAATTTATTATTTACTAGTTTGTTATTTCTCTGAGATACAACCGTGTAGAACAACAGTGTAGACCACAAAAAATTACTTCTTTGTTTTATATGTATACATTACTGTTCATACCATTTAATATATTTTAAAGTGTAATTTATTCATGTGACGCAAACTGAATTTTCAGCATCATTACTCCACTTCAGTGTCACATGATCCTTCAGAAATCATTTGCATCTCAAGAAACAAGTAGACATTTGTCTACTTAATGCTTTTGTGGAAACAGTGACTTTTTTTCAAGATCCTTTGATGAACAGAAAACTTATCACATTATTAATGTCACAATTTAATGCGTACTTACTGAATAAAAATATGAATTTAATACTTTAATTAATTAATTAATTTGAACACTAGTGTAAATAAAAAAAGTGCAGCCTAAAAATAAATATACATAGCCCTGTTTTCTCAGTATGTACAGTAGGTAAATGTATTTAATGTCAATAAAGCATAACTGTAATGTCCACTGAACATTATATATATATATATATATATATATATATATATATATATATATATATTATATATATAATAAGTTTGTTTGTTTGTATGTATATATACCAGTATAAAGTCTGTAGTTTAACAAGATGAAACACACAAGCCCAACAGTATGTTTAGTGAGGAGATGAAAGACCGGACAGCGCCTTAGCAGTATATGCAGTGACTGTGTACTCGGTTCATGTCTCATTCGCCTAAAGAGACTACACACTACTGTTGCCTGGCTCTCGCTAGTCAACACAGAAGCTTTAAACCACCTGCTGCAGAAACAAAGACACAATGAGCTGTTTCTAAGTGTGTGTATTAACTCAAGGGCAGTTTATGAGCATTTATCCAGAATTCTCCTTTATTATTTAGTTGATGTTTTCAACAACTGTGTCTGGAGCCCCACATGACAAAGACCTCATTAATGTCTGTTAGGCCAAATAGTGCAGAACCAAAACAAAGGCTGGAGGTCCTTATGGGCTAAAGGCCAACAACCCGCAACAAGTGAAAACAAAAGAAAAAAAAAAAAAAAAAAAAAAAAAAAAAAAAAAAAACAGGAATTCTTCAGATTCCCAGACACTTAGCGAATGCATTTTATAAGCAATCTACAGTATGAACAGTTCCAGATATAGACTGAACCCTTGTAATCATTTCCTAAACCATTTCCTTTAGCAGAGTCAACTGCTTATGACAGCTGCTACAGCAGTTGTTGGCTGTGGAATTTTTTTTAAATAAAATTAATGAATAAACATCATAAATTAACTTTATAAAAAATGTATTATAAATCTAAAATGAAAAATATACATTTAAAAATAGCAAACACACACACAAAACGCTGTTAAAACATATATATACGAGTTCAAACACCAGTTCATAACCACGAAAATTTGAAACGACAATAATCGCAACCACAAAACTTCACAACTGAAATTAAATACTATAGAAAGGCCTCAAAAGTCATTACATACTGGTAGACTTTGCACACGAGCAGGGTTTATTTTGGTGACTCTGTTGTGTCCTGTCTATTTTTTCTCTCAGAGAGATCAAAGATGCACATCGCTCCATTGAGATCAGAGAGAAGACACTATGTGCACGTCTGTTTGTGCAAAATGAATGGTAGTGTCTCTACTTATTAAAAGAAATAAGCAAATGCATTAGTTGTAAAAGCTTTCCATCTCAACACTAAAAGCAAAAGTGTGTGCCAAAACTAAGGTACACTGTAAAACTTAAGAAAGGATACTTAAATAATATGGCCTTGCCTTGCACAAATGGATATTAGAACTGTACACTGAGAGATTTTTATGCTTTGTTGTTACTACTACCGTTGTCCAAAAAACACTGGAGCACAAGTGGAACACATTGTCCAGCCAGGTCTCAATAACTGAATGTTGCTGTTGTTGTTGTTGTTGTGTTTGTGTGTGTTTGAACAGCTTGGCTCTGCAGGTCCATTCTGTAACACTGGTGAGCATGTATATCAGGAGGTGGGGATGTTGATTCATCAGGGTTTTCCGAGAGACCCAGCCATCCTCGCGTTCCAAGACCGAGAGGAAGAGAGCATGGAACTTGGAGATACTGTACGTCGTTCCTGTCATGTTTCCCAGTGTAAATTCCAGATGAAGAAGGTCATCCTGACCAGCTGCCTCTAATCACACTGCTCTCTCTCTCTGACTGAACTCTCACTGTCAGCCAATTTTAATGGACAGATGCTTCAATCAGCCAATCAGTAACATGAGAAATCAGAAATTTATATACGAAAAACTTCAAATGTTTGTTGACTGCTTTTTGAATGTTCGTGTTCAGGGATCAGATTTTTTATCAGCAGTTGACAAGCAGTTGAAGACTTGCCCCAACTTTATTATTTAGAAAGTTTCAGCATTGTGGACTACAGCGGGTGTGCAGTAGACTAGCATAAAAGCTTATTTGGCCTAATCAATAAATGACAGAGAAGCAAGATTTTGAAGCTTTATGCTAAAATTGTTGCTACTTTTATTCAGCATGGACACATTCAAATGTGACAGTAAAGACATTTATAATATTGCAAAATATTTCTAGTTCAAATAGTTGCTGTTCTTTTAAACCTTTTATTCACCAGAGAATCCTGAAAAAACACAATATATGTTTTCAGCATTTATACTAGTAAAGAATGTTTACCACCAAATCACATATTAGAATGATTTCTGAGGATCGTGTGACATTGA
>JADLZN010007376.1:0-281607 GCA_018155175.1 Sinocyclocheilus anophthalmus | reverse complement strand
AAAGTTGTGTGTATGCGCGTCTGTGTGTTTCTCTTTTTAGAGTGAGTTTACTTAAAAAACAGCGATTTTATCCTCTCGTTGCAGGAAACTATAATGTAGTGATTAAATTTTAAACTGTTATTAATAAAAGTCGTGGGGCAGCGTTGACAAGTTTCTTTTCTCCTGGATGTGTGAGCTGCACAATCTCCGATATGTGTGTGTGTGTGGTTCCGTACATCAGTCACATTAATATAGAAAGGTATTAAAGGCTCGCAGGCACACCGCACACCAGTATAGTGTGTGTATTGGTAGGACTAGACGACGTATGTGATGTGTGACGGCATAGTATGGTGTCCCAATTCCTAGATGAATATTTCCAGGGGAAGGGGAAGGGGTATAAAATAGAACTGGGATTGGGCCTTAAGCTATGTCACATTTTCAATGGGCACCTGATAGTAGATGACTTAGTTCAGACCTTTTCTGGATGACAGTAAGGCCTTTGTTATGCTTTTTGCTCACCTCACCATTGCCTCTATACAGACTTACACTCAAACACATATTGAATAAAAAGGCCACAGATGGAGGGAGGAACCCACTGAAGAGAGCAGCTGAGACAAGGCTTGCAGTCTGTGAAATCAGGCTTATTCTGGACTGTATCCAAATATGAAATAAATACAGCCAACAACATACTCAAAGAGTGAAGAATGGCATCACATGGGTGAGGGAAGAAGTTATTGAGGGGAGGTGGGTGGTTGGGGAAGATGGGAGGAAAGAGGACAAGAGTGAGAGAAGGCTTTAGAAGCATGGGGGAAGAATGAATTGTTTTGGCTTCTCCCACTGGCAGCACAGCTGTTGCAGGGCTATTGTTGCTTAACCACTCAACCGCTCACTGCACCACTGGATTACACACACACACACACACACTCAAATAAAGCATTCTAAATATCTCATGCTCGTGCTGATCACTAATGCATCAACCTTTCAAATAAAATATAGCATCTTTTTTTATTAGTAATGGCCAAAGAAGGTGCAATGTGGAATTGTTAGTGTGGACTTTAGGATGCAACTGGTCTAATGTTGGTTCATAACATCCTCTTCTACTATTTTCCATCCCTTTCTATCTCTTCCTCTCTATAGTTGCTGAACTGTATAATGGATATGGTGGAGAAGACGCGGCGTTCCCTCACTGTGCTGCGACGCTGCCAGGAGGCAGACCGCGAGGAGATGAACCACTGGATCCGTCGCTATAGCGATGTGGAGGATATGAAAAAAGGTGGGAGCCCCGCCCAGCGGCCTCCTCCTCTTCCTCTCCACCACAACTCTTCCTCCTCCAACACTCCTAACAGCAACGACACACAGCCGCTAGGTACATGCTCCGTTGCAGATGCAGCTGCAGGCGCAGATGCTCGGCATGCAGCATGTCTCACACATTCTTAGCGACTGCAGACACCACCCTCGTCTAAGTGGTTTCCATGAGTCAACACACCACTCAGATGAATGCGATTTAAAACTATACTTCAAAAAAATCTGACCTGTTTTTTAGATGACCAGTCAGCATATGATCCCACATTTAGCCCACTTACCTTACCTTACAGTTTGTCTTTACCCTACCTTTTCTAGTCTACAGCCAGGGCATGGGGCAGCTAATCCTTGTCTGTCACAGCATTGTCTTAACCCACCCTGTTCCTTGGGACTCACAATACTGTATTTGGGTGTCTCTGTAAGCCAACACACCTGAGTAATTAGTACAGTGATCTATGATTTGAATTAGGTGTCTAAAAGGGAGACATCCAAAATGTGCAGTACTCTAGGTTTCTGGGAATAGGGTTGGGAAACACTGTCCTAACTAGGCACGACAAAGTTCCCAGCAAAGTAATTTTTCTGTTGCCATTGAAACCAAAAATAAATGCACGACACTGGCAGTCACAACATATTCAATGTTTATTATACAGCTATGAGGAATTTTGTACCAATGAAATTTCACTGTGGGAGGGGTTACTCAGTGTTATGAGACAGAAAAATAAAACAAGCAAACAACAAAATTGTCAATATGATTGTTTTAATTAGGACTAAAAAATATTTATGTGTCACATCTGGTTGTCAACCTCCAAAAGCATGTCATGATTTCAGAGTTATACGATATTGTTTTGGTATTTTCCACGTCTGAGGGAGTATAAGAAGCTTTTCTCTCATCCAGGTAAACTCAAGTCGCTTTTTTCATGTTCTTTTACAGAAATTCACAGAGACTTCCTGCACCGTCCCCCATCAGGCTACCTGCCCGAGGAGATCTGGCGGAAGGCTGGTAAGTGCATTGTCTACTGTCAACTACTTCCACGCATGCACACAGACATATGCACAATGGCCTGCAGGGCCTCACAGCCGTAGTTATGCAAAGCCAGGAGCGGGAAAGGCCATTGAATGTCATTATTGTTAAAAGCTCTCCATCTGTCATGACCATGAAAGACAACTGCAGTTAAAGCTGCAGTGAGAATGCAGTAACCTGCCGCAGTCAACAGCAGAGCAGCACAGGTAGGACCAAAAAACGTGACCTTGCCCAAAGAAAGAGAAGTGAGGGAAAAGCACGGCTGGATTGTTCTTGTTCACTAGAGTCTGTTTTATTACTGGAGCTAGATATACAGTAAAAAGTTATGGGGGCTGTACAAAAGCCTGGTTGCCCTCTGTGCCATATAGGTCACACACAATACTGATGGGGTCAGCAAGAGCACAAGTGGTGTCACTCGCCCAAAGGTCAGAGATCAAAGGGCACTTATTAACTGTGACCCACACCAATAACATTACAGCTGAGTAAAATCAATATGCCATTACTAATATAAAATGCTGAAATGATGCTGCTGTTGTCTGTAAAACTTAGCTGCATTTTCACTGTGACAAAAGCCTTTTTAATGGCAGTTGTTTTTCATGCAGGTGCTACAAGTATCCCGCTCTCTCCAGCATTAAAGCAACTTCAGAACAAGCAGGGTGAGTAACAGCACCTGAATTACAAACCAACCTGCTCTTTTTTAATTTTATTGCATAGATGGCCTTGTATAATTTTTCTAGTTATGTTTAAAAAAAAATTTGCAGGTATTTCTCCTAAAATATCTAATGTAAACAAATGAGACAAATATTGACATGCATTAAGAGGACAGAACTATCAAATTAATGTGGATAGCATAGATCAGACAAATCAGACTTTGATTTGATGAAATCAGAATTTGATGAACAATGTTTAAAATCATTAATGATGGTGGCAGACTGAGTGAAACCATAGTTTAAACCATTGACAGTTCTCTTCTGAAACTTCCAGAGGTAAAATGACAACTGAGATTACTAAAAGTAAGACTACTTGGATCTTGATAAAATGTTAAGAAACTGCTAATTCATGTAGAATTAAAAGTTTTTTTATCCATTCATTGCTGTCTATGAGAAATCATTGAAATATTAAAGGTGTGCCAAACATGAATGGCCTATGGGTGTCTAGATTTTCATGTCCTTCTGCCTTTGGTGAGGCCTGTCTTTGAAAATGCAAAAGAATAACAGAAAAAAAAGAAAACTGTCATATCCCTGTGGGATTAAAATGTTAATATTGCCGCCCCATGTTTTCCATTATGTGCCAATTGCTCTAGCATCTGCTCCCAAGTCTCCTTGATAAAAATTAATTAAATTTGCAAACTAGTTTTAGTGGTGCATGCTCCGATTATGATTAAGCAGTCTAGTGTTTTCAAAGATACAGAAACATTGTCGGGAACCAAAAAGATGAAGAAAAAAGCAAAGAAGTGAAGAATGAAGGCAAAGACAGGATGAAAAAAAATGAGGAAATGTGTGTGGGAGGTGCGGAGAGAACAAACTGAATACTAACTAGCTTTCCAGCTGAGACAGTAGTGATGTAGATTTGAAACACACACACATACACTCAGTCAGTTAGTAGCCTGAGGCAGAAGTCTATGGAGAATTGAATGGAGGGTGCGTTATGACAGATATTTATGACCGGGCTCCTCACAACCAGCTTTCTAGAGTAAACACACTATGGGGCAAAGAGTATAGAGCTCAGACATATGCAAAATATGCAATAAGAATGTGTGTGTGTGTGTGTGTGTGTGTATACCCCCTGCAGCAATACACATGCATTCACCAAGCACATCATATCCTGACAGATTTTGAAATCACCCACATACTGTCTAAACCATAACCCCACAAAACAGTAGTTCTTCTCAAATCTAGTGAGCTGTGTAGTTGTGTATATAGACAGCTACTTCTTTATGCAGCATCCTAACATAAATGGAACTTTGAAAGTGACTGTTTTTAAAGACTTCGCATAGGCAACTCCTTGTGTGAGGCGCAAGAGAATCAATTACGTGGGTGTTAAGCAAGTTGCTAACTAACACATTTACTAAAAAAATCACAAAAAAATTTCACACACACAAATTTGGTAAAAAATTCATTTTAAATTTGATTTCACAATGTGTATGATTATTTTCAGTACTGAATGCAATACAAGTATATCTGTATAATAATTTGTAATCTTGAAACATCTACCAAAGTCTACCATTTTGGATTAATAGTTCTGCTTGTCACAATGCAATCTGGGGTTGCTTTTTCTGAAAATTATGCATGCAATGCTACATCAGATTTTGGCCAAATCTTCTAAGACAGCATGCATGGCTATCTATTATTTGGGACAGCCTTCACATTGGAAATGTGACTGTGATGCCCTAAAATGTGGTTTAGGTCACCTAGCTCACTAGGGTTTAGAGCTTATGTTAAATGTTCACATTTAAAAAAGGCCAAGGAAAGACAGTGGAGCACAAGGAGCCCTAATGTTCAGAGCGCTAATGAGTCAGGTGTTGGATTTCTATTTTAGACAACACCCTTACACATTCACACCTGCATGTCCTGAAAACACATGGATATACGCGCGCACACAAACATTTACTCTCAAACAGTGTAGAACATTTGTAGAACAAGGTTTGCCACAAATCATCCTGGTTTTCTTTCTTCTATATGGAGTGATCCAGCCTCAATAACAAAGCCATGCATTTGTGCTGACACTTATCCACTTAGTAAAAAAATATGAAATATTTAATCATATATTGTTAGGTAAATAGGCAAGCTTGTGAACAACCTTTCAAGATGTCTACTGCCTATCAACTCTGGAAATAATTGTAACCACTGTCATTTGGATCAATTATTAATAGCTTATTTTTCTGACAGAATGTTTTAAATCTTGGATGATGTACATCTGTTTGGAGAGATTAAACAAGCTGAAAGCTTTGAATGCCTCAATAAAGGATGTTGAGAGGAACAACAGTGGTCTAGGGGTATAATGTCTTACTTTTTTCTCTTGATATTCCTTTCTCATTTCCAGAGGAAGCAGTAAATGAAGTGAAAAGACAGGCCATGTCAGAGATGCAGAAGGCGGTGTTGGATGCTGAGAGGAAAGCTCACGAGATGATCTCTGCCGAGCGCTCCAAGATGGAGAGAGCTCTTGCTGAGGCTAAGAGACAGGCTTCTGAGGATGCGCTGACTGTCATTAACCAGCAGGAGGACTCCAGTGAAGTAAGTACTACATGTATCCGATGTTCAGAATAGATGACAACTATACCGCATACTGCCTACTATTGGATATTGCCTCAATTCATTTGTCACAATGAAAACATTGTGCTCTGGTTGTTCACTGCTCATTTTGGCAAAGGCAGCAGGTCATCTAGGTATTCTACACATAAAGAAAACTCACGTATTATACTGTGTACACTACAGTGTACATACAGTGTACATACTACAGAAGTAGTACAAGTAGTACTAAATGATAGTTTGTCATTTGGAAACATGCCCACATATAAGCATGCAACATTAAACACAATTAGTCTCATAAGCTAATGTAGTATGTGTTTAAGTGCATTCTCTTATCATGGGCATGGAGACTGATATCTATTTGTATGGCAATCATAAAACAGTACTCGTTCGTCTTCCTTCTACAGAGCTGCTGGAACTGTGGTCGCAAGGCTAGTGAGACGTGCAGCGGATGCAACACTGCGCGCTACTGTGGCTCTTTCTGCCAGCACAAGGACTGGGAGAAGCACCATCACGTATGCGGCCAGGGCCTGTCCGGTAGTAGCAGCGTGCCACTCGGGACACCATCTACCACCTCCATCTCCTCCTCATCCAGCGTGCCCCCCACACACTCCGAGAGCACCCCTCTAGGCCCCCTGTCCCTGGTGGGGCAAACCAGCAGCAGTGGCAGTCCAAAAGAAGCGAGCTCCAGCAGCGTTTCTCGCTCAACCACTCCAGCAACACCTGCCCTGATGGATTCCTCATCCCGTTGACTGATGAACCCCAAATCTTAACCCATGCCCAGCCACGTCTACTGCTGCTACAACATCCTTCATCCAAAACAAGCTGAGGAACCTCGACCATACTTAGCCATCCTCTCAAAATGAACTACGGCAACCTGGCTTCCACATGTTGTTTTCTCAATCTCCAAAAAACCCATCAAGGTTCAGATTCCTTCACAAAAGGATCTACTGTGTTTAATGCAACATGAGCAGGGTCTGGTATACTGGATGCCACCAAGAAAGCCAAGAAAGCACGTATTGTTACATGTTACATGTTTTATTCATGTATAAGACAATTTTAGGCATGGCCTCAGTTACCTACACCCTTTAAGTGAGGTGTGCTCTGTGTGAATTGGGGTGGCACCATACTCTGAACATGTCTTGACCCAGGTAGGACTAAATATATGTAGGATGGATTCCTCTGAAATGACCCGACAGCCGCCAATGCAGGATTTCAATAATGGACAAGAGCTTGTTGCCACACGGAAAATCTTCCACAGAGCTTTTTCCTCACAACATGACACATTGCATTTCATTTTTTGGCTTTAATTAAAACAAAAGAAAAGTCCAAAAATCCAAAAGAAATAATAATGATGATAATAAGAATAATAAAACCTGTTAACTACCTTGCTAGCGAGCCAAGAAAATCTACACCAGACTCACCTCTCTGTACTGACGTGAACCCAAATGAATTTTAAGTGAAAAAAAAAAAGACATGATCCAAACTTTTTTATTACACTGCCAAAGTTCCTAAGAAGCACTCATCTTGTAACCAAACGCAAACAACTTCACCTCCTCAGCAGTAAAGCCAGCCCAGAGTTCCACAGTCTGTGGAGAGGTGGCATGGTGACTAGACACTCAAACCTTCACTGTGCCCACTGTGCTGCCCACTCAGATCCTGAGGAACGCCGACTTTTGCCCGGATCCATCGCTATGGC
This sequence comes from Sinocyclocheilus anophthalmus, assembly GCA_018155175.1. Classification (NCBI taxonomy): domain Eukaryota; kingdom Metazoa; phylum Chordata; class Actinopteri; order Cypriniformes; family Cyprinidae; genus Sinocyclocheilus; species Sinocyclocheilus anophthalmus. Next base: position 274,358 of record JADLZN010007376.1, on the reverse strand, counting down.
AAGGGAGGGTCACACCTGGGATATTTAAAGTACGTCACCCAGTCCGACGTAAAGAGAAATGACATGAAAACAAAAGGCAAGGCGAGGATGAGTAAACGAAGAGAGACAGATTGGTCTCAAAAGGAAAGACGAATGGCAATGGAACTGCCAAAAACCTCATTGGATTGTACACTAAGAATGAGCCTTTTCTTCTCAAACATTTTCGTTTGGTTTTCCTAAAGCTCTCTGAATGCCGAGACATTTTATTTTGTTGTACGATTTCATTCTCCCTCGTTTTCCAAAGCATGACAAGACTGTAGAGTCTCACGAGACTGGCGTAGACTTGGTTCTCTTTTCTCTCGCTCTTTCTACCTCCCCCCATCTTCTGTATGTTCATCCCTTTTGTCTCCTGACAGAACCTCTAAGCAGATATCCATGAAGGGATCAAACGTTGCTTGTAGATATTACTTTCTGTTTCTGGATGTCTCTGTCTTCAATATCTGCTTGTGTGCGTACTCAGAATGAGGAATGCATTCTTTCTTTGTCTTCTTTTAGGTTTCAGCCAAACATTGGACAGAAAAAGACACTCTAATGGGAGAGAAGCTGTGTTGTACCTATTGTTCGATTTGTTGTATCAATATTGATGGTGAGAATCCTCATGTAGAATATTTTATATTGCTCACATTGTAAGACAGTGAGAGAACGGAGGTGCAATATGAAAAGAGAATTCAGCTACTGAATGGAACCTCAGAAACGGCCCTTAGGGTATCTTATAATATAAATATACATATAAATATATCTAAAATTACCACAGTAAATTAATGTGAATGTACATAGTATTTAAAAAAGAGGTCCAAAAATGAGTTTGCCAAATAACAGAAACCTTTAAAGTATAATGTCTAGAATTTGATTTCTCTCCATTTAATCTTTTCTGTCTGAATGATCAATTTACATCTGTTGTAACAGTGGAGGAGGAAGTGGTGTTCACATCACTGCTCGTGTAGATTACTGCCAGAGGACTCTGCTTACGGACATGTTGGGCGAGACATTTTTGTAGCCATAAGCGTGTCGAAACAAATGGCATCACTTTAACGACACGCCAAACCACAATAGACTGACCTAGCTCGCCCCGCTGAGAAGTTCCCAGACTGGCATTTGGGAGGGAAGCCGCTAGAATCTGTGTGTAACATTGCCATCCTTTGGGCCAAAGTGTCACTGCAGTGGTCCAATGTGTAATTTGCACACACATGCATGCACATACAATCACAAAAACAAACCCTCAGTTATCCATAGTTCTGACACAAAAATCAAGCAAACACTATCTGGTTCTCATCTGGTTTTGCTTGAGTTCCCAGATTTTACTTTGGACCTCAGGTTGTGGTCCAACATTGTACCGAAACATAACCCATATTTAATGTAGTCTGGAAAATATCAATAGAAGTTGCTGTGTGCACCGAGCAAGCTCTGCTGATCCCAACATTCATGTTCCTTAAGGGTTGTTTGTGATGGCAGTTACAACGGACAAGACTACCCCTCTGTGTAAAAATACTTAGAATTTTGCCACCAGCTTACACTTGCAGTCCTGTTTACAGCATTTGTTTTGGTCAGTTATAATTTTCTGCAGTCTAATTGAAATGCCAATTTTGTTGATTACGTGGCGTACTTCTGATACGGACCAAACTTGAAAGGCCTGCTTGTTGCTCATTCTGTTTTGGTGTTGCTTTAGGCATGAGGTGGGTTGATGGTTTAATTTTTCACATGGCATAAGCGGATAATCTATTATCGGATTTCTAAAGTAATATATGAACTCATCCAGAAAATAACAGCAACAAATGATCCCGAACCAGTGAATTACTAGAACACCAGTCTGATGAAGTAGATCTCTCTCTCTCCCTACATTTTGAGGAGGATTTTTCATACACCATCCTCCCTTTCCTTACTAGCTACCTCCTGTACACAAATCCAAGACAGTTTGAATGAATGAAACTAGCAGACATGCAAATCTACCATCCTGCTCGAGGTATACAAGACATTTCAGCATAGAAACTCAAAACTTTCTTTTTTGAATGTATGTTTTGTTCATATTTTGTGTCTATACAAGTGATGGGCCACCAAAGTCCCTTTTTCATGGGCTGTTATACAACATATTAAGCCAAAAACAATCTACAGATGTACGTAGCAATGCAAAAGCATGCACTCTTGTGTTACTGTTGTGTTACTGTGGCAGTAACAAACCTCAGTTCTCAAGGGTGTGATGGGAGTTTCTTTCAAATGTCTGTGCCGTTAAATCGGATGTGTTATTATTCAGGTAGCTAAATGTTGACAGTTGAAACCAACTTTAACTTGCACAGCAAAATTCTCTTTAAACTGTTGCTCTGCCATGACTTTAGTTTACCTGACTGTAGAAGAGTGTTTACATTCATGCCCGCTATAGCGCCCCCTGTGGCAAGTCTTAGAATTGTTGAGTCATGAACTGTGTTCTGACACATTCGGAATGCAACAATGAGTGAAATTGAGCTTGCACCCTGAACATAAACATATCTCATAAATATCCAAAACAATAAAAGCACAGACCAAAGCATAACTGCACATCCATAGCAGCCGTTTGGACATTGCGTCGCCTAAAAAAAGCCTGAACGTGGGTGAGCGGCAATGCCCATAAACCAAAGTGTACAAAATTACCATGTTGAAAGCACAAGACGACAGTATACACATCAAGGGAAGAGATCTGTACTATAATTCCAAGCCAGGGGAGTGCTTGTTCCTGGCATCCAAAGCATTAGATAAGATTACAAATGCTTCTCTAACATTTAAACCAACCTTGCTCAAAGATTTCATTATGGGAATGTGTGAGTGAGAGATTAAAAAAAATAGAGTGAGAGATACTTTCTATTAATGATTTTGCTAAGGAACTTACTTGAATCTCAAGAGCTTTAAAATAACACCATTAGCAAAGTTATGGTAGAGAACCTCCATAAACTCATTTTGAGCTTTGCGTGTCTGCTAGTCCAGAACTCATACAAATATATATTTTGCAATATTTTTGGCCATTCTGTTACTAACCAAAATCAAGAATATGCAAATGCATCTTTAACTGTGTGCTGTAATTCTGCTGCTATCTGGCATTTTGAAGGGCCGTCATTCTCAAAGCAAATTTGTGGATGCTTAGATTCAGTCAGCATTTGGCCTTGTCAGTGAACACAAGTTGGGCAGCTGCTCCGTTCAAAGATTGACATTGGGAAAGAGAGAGAGAAACTACATCCTACACATTAAGCGAACATACTATTGAAGTAAAATGGATGCTGAAGGTTAACAAGTCAACAGCTTGGTTTAAGTTATGACCTCTTTATCTTGGCACCCCAAAAGCCCTCCTAAAAAAACAAAACAGCTTAAAACAGCCTAAGGTCACCAAGATGGTTTCTGGCTGGGAGACTAGCAAAACCAGCTTAAACCAGCTACGACAAGACCACCAAACCATTTTGGACTGGTTTAAGTAATTTTTAATCAAATATCCCTGCACATCAGTAATGTTGTCATGCATCACTAAAGTTTTTTTTTCTTATTTTTTAATGACTATACCATCCACTAGGTCTAACAGAAAAAAACTGTACAATTGAATCCTTTTAAAAGAGAACACGCAAGGCTGTAGAAGAAGCCTTACACTACTGTAGAACTGAATATTACTTTGACTAGCAGAGTGGGCCGGGCATTGAACATGCACACGATAAATACCATAACAACAAGATACATATTTCTGTACTAACAAAGGCTTGGTTTGATAAATTTTGGCAAACATGATATACTGTATTGTGCAATACATCATTACAGGAAAAGGCATTGTTTCAATAGGAAATGTTGGTGTGTTAAGGAAAATGTTTTTTTCTCTCTCTTTCAAGGTCCTGTTATCATTCTCTAGACGATGTGAACTGTGCCAGGAGAGTTTTATTTATTTCTTGCATGCTCTTTCCCCTCTTTTGCAATTCCCTCACCCTCTCTTACTGTGCGCTTTGTTGGACATGTGACGCTGTAAACATTCTAAATCAGGTTATTGTCTGTGTTGAGATACGTATCTGTGTAATTAAAAAGACAGTGAAATATGACTAGTCTCTCAATTCGTGTATTTTTAATATAGAAAAACTTTCTCCACAAAATGTCATATTCTTAAAAGCTGGAATGTGATGTATGCCTGTGTCCATTTATCAAAGGCGGTCCCCAATGAGGTACAATTGAAACCATGTTTATAAGTTTATAGACATCAGTTAAAAGTGTGAAATCTCACACGTCATAAGGAACATACATGCTGATGTCTTGGCAGCTATCTGTCAATCCCATTGGTCATTGAGCAGCATTCCTAGTCAAAGAATCCCACAGGAATCCTAGCAAGACATTATTCCAATACCATGAAAGTATGTCAAAATACAAAATGACAAAACTTAATAAGAATACTCTACACATTCCTACAAGAGTTTATTTGACTATGCAGGTATTCTTTTTGACTATTTGAACTAAGGTTTGCTTTGGTACTTATCCTTAGGAATTTTTTTTTTTTGGAATTTTTATTATTATTAATTTTTTTACAGCAGCTTTCAGCACATAAGGTGCATTAGTCTAGCCTTTTTTACTCGTAAATCCATTAATTGGTACTGTCCCGGCCTAACTGGGATCAATTTTCGCCGGGAAATCTCACACTCTCCAGGCCACACAGAGAAAAACAGGGCCAAAGTTTTACTTTGGTGTAAGTACCTAGCAAGTCACCGTACATATTCTCCCTTAAGAGTAGTATTCGTACCTTAAGGTAATATTTGTAGGCCTACTATTATGGGTAAAAAAGGAACCAATATGTCCTTTTAAGGGTCCTGTTCAGTGCACGCTTTGTACACAAAGGTGTAATTTTGGCCCCTTAGATTCCTGTCTATAGCCTATACATCCACACATTTCTGAAACCGACACCCTATCTTTGTATGGCCATCACATAACAAAGTCTAAATCCTTAGTCTGGGGCGGTGGGGAAAGAATTCAGGGGTCATATGTTGTGATTTAAATTTTTCCTTTCTCTTTGTTTTTTTACAAGCTCTTGGTGCATAAAGATGATTTGTAAAGTTGCAAAGATTAAAGTCTCGAATCCAAAGAGATATTCTTTATAAAGTTAAGAGTCAGCCACACCTACCAAAAAAAACGGCTCGTTCTAACACGCCCCAAAATATCTACATCACTATGTGGGAAGATTTTCATAACACCTCCCAAATGTTCACGCAAAGAAAGAAAACATAACTTATTCTTGCTGTAGTATTGTTGCCACCGCCACCATGTCGTGAAGGCGCTGTGTTCGTTGTGAAGCGCACTACTTTGTTTGGTCTTCCAAAGAGACTCTTCGTCATGCTGGAGCTGATCCGTGCTGTTCGCGTGAGGAATACATTACCGTCACGCTGTCGATCGCCGGATCGGCTTTCAGACGTGGACGAAGCGAGTCCAGCCCGGGGTCGTCAAATATGGTGAGGGCGTACATTTCCGTCACAACTCTGGGAAATCCGAGCCATCACAACGCATTGGATAGGCTGGCCAATTTAGAGCACACCTCGCTTTTTTCAGATCCTAAGCTTTGTAAAATCGAGCTTTGCAGAAGGCGGGCCTAGAGGAGAACAATAATGTACAGTGATGTGGAAATAATGTGTTTTTTTGAACCATAAACACATTTCTTGACACCAATACACAAGATAATGTTCTTATTAGCAGCATCAATGACCCCTTTAAAGGTTCTCTCTTTGCACTGCACCTTCACGTTCCATTTCCGTCCCTTCACCACGCTTTAAATACTGCTTTCGAATTGAATCTATAGTTAAAATGTAATTTTATTCCTGTGATCAAAGCTGAATTTTCAGCATCATTACTTCTGTCTTCAGTGTCACGTGATCCTTCAGTAATCATTCTAATTTGCTGTTCAAGAAACTGTATCAAGGTTCTCGAAGTAGAAAGTCGTTACTATGCAGCAGCTTTGAAAGTCAGTAGGTGATTTTTTTTTTCTTTTCTAAAACGTGACTTTCTTTTTTTCAGACAGTTTATCGGTAATCACTCTTGTGGGGCTACATGAAGTGGTTTCCCAGCATTTTTTGAACACTGACCATTTGCAAATGTGATATTTATTTACAACAAATCAATAATAGGAAGTTAATATTGTGGAATATATTAGACACAATATTGTCTAATTTAGCTAAATTGTGTACATGAAAATATTACATATAAAGCCACAGAAGAACTGCTGTGCATCTCCTAATAAAACACAATAGGTGTTTGACTGAAGCAGCACAGCACAGACTGTTCTGTGTGTGACATCAAAGTACCGCGAGAGCAGTTAGACAGCATTTTTTAAAAATTTTGTTTTGATGTCAGATAAGTCTTGCTGTTTTGCTTTTTTTTTAAAGCAGTGTTGCTGTTGTAAAGTTAAACAGCTACAGTTGTGTTGTTTTGTTTTAAAGCAGGCTTGATTTTTTTTTTTTTCTTATCACTCTGTATTTACAGGATTCACTGTCCACTCTGTTCAAATGTGACTGAATGGCTACACACAGATGTGTGCACACTGTCAGAGCTGTGTGAGATCACTACCATCCTGCTTTTGTGGGGGTGGGTAGGAGTGTTAAATATTTTGTTTTGTTTTGTTGTTTTCCCCATAGGTTTTTAACATTCTAAAAGCTCTTTATTTCCAATATACTACAAGCTAGTCAGTGTATTCAGCAGGTGTAATGTATTGTATGTTGCTTCAGAAGTATTGCAAGTACTAGTACATACAACAATAAAACATTTATGTGCATTGACATAAAAAAGGAAATTTGCTTTTGGTACTTAAGTACTTTTTAAAAGCAAGTACTTCTGTACGTTTACTTAAGTAAAAATCTGTCTTTACAACTTTTACTTGTAATGGAGTAATGTTTGACCAGCAGTATCTGTACTTTCACTCAAGTAGTGGAGTTGAGTACTTTGTCCGCCTCTGGTCAAGACTGACCGATTTCTGATTTATTATCGATGAAAAAAATCGGAAATGATCACTTTGGTACATTGAGAAGGCAAAAATATAAATAAATAATACTAACCCAAAAAAAAAAAAAAAAAAAAAAAAAAACGGGCAGGTGGGTCAATCAGCTGCGAAGGCACAGGGCATTCTCCGGTGCTCCCGATGGTCAGTCTGGGCCGGTACATCATACATCCCATAAGAGTAAGTTTTAATAAAATTAAACAATTTCTAATGTGCTTGTTTTAGATTTATTGCGCAGATCTTACTGATTTTTGAGGAGTGTTATTTGATGCAATCGGATTGGAATATCAATGTACATCCCTTCATGATTTTTTACACCGCATCATGTTTTTTACACATACTTTAGAGGAAAATAATGTACCTCAAATCTTCAATATATATATCTATAGTAAATATATATATCTATATATTACAGTAGATACAGTGGGCAAAAAAGTATTTTAGTCAGCCACCATTGTGCAAAGTTCTCCCCTTAAAAGATGAAGAGCCTGTAATTTTTCCTCATAGTAGAACCTCAACTATTAGAGACAAATGATAAAAAAAATCCAGAAATCACATGTAGGATTTTTTAAAGCAATTATTGGTAAATTCCTCGTAATAAGTATTTGGTCACCTACAAACAGGCAAGATTTCTGTCTCTCACAGACCTGTAACAACTTCTTTAAAAGGCTCCTCTGTCCTCCACTCGTTACCTGTATTAAATGGCATCTGTTTGAACTCGTTATCAGTATAAAATACACCTGTCCACAACCTCAGCAGTCCCACTCCAACCTCCACCATGGCCAAGACCAAAGAGCTGTCAATGGACACCAGAAACAAAATTGTAGACCTGCACAGGCTGGGAAGACTGAATCTGCAATAGTAAGCAGCTTGGTGTGAAGAAATCAACTGTGGGAGCAATTATTAGAAATGGAAGACATACAAGACCACTGATAATCTCCCTCGATCTGTGGCTCCACGCAAGATCTCACCCCGTCGGGTCAAAATGATCACAAGAACTGTGGGCAAAAATCCCAGAACCACACGGGGGGACCTAGTTAATGACCTGCAGAGAGCTGGGACCAAGTAACAAAGGCTACCATCAGTAACACACACTGCGCCGCCAGGGACTCAAAATCCTGCAGTGCCAGACGTGTCCCCTTTGCTTAAGCCAGTACATGTCCAGGCCCTTCTGAAGTTTGCCAAAGACCATCTGGACGATCCAGAGGAGGCATGGGAGAAGGTCATGTGGTCAGAAACTTCGAAATCGAATAGAACTTTTGGTAAAACCCAACTTGTCGTGTGTGGAGGGAACGAATGCTGGTGGCTCCAAGACACTCTCACTGTGAATCAAGGGTGGAAACATCATGCTTTGGGCTGTTTTTCTGCAAAGGGACCAGGACGACTGATCCGTGTAAACGAAAGAATGAATGGGGCCATGTTTCATGAGATTTTGAGTGAAAACCTCCTTCCATCAGCAAGGGCATTGAAGATGAAACGTGGCTGGGTCTTTCAGCATGACAGTGATCCCAAACACACTGCCCGGGCAAAGAAGGAGTGGCTTCGTTAGAAGCATTTCAAGGTCCTGGAGTGGTCTAGCCAGTCTCCAGATCTCAACCCCCTAGAAAATCTTTGGAGGGAGTTGAAAATCCGTGTTGCCCAGCGACAGCCCCAAAACATTACTGCTCTAGAGGAGATCTGCATGGAGGCATGGGCCAAAATACCAGCAACAGTGTGTGAAAACCTTGTGAAGACTTACAGAAAACGTTTGACCTCTGTCATTGCCAACAAAGGGTATATAACAAAGTATTGAGATGAAATTTTGTTATTGACCAAATACTTATTTTCCACCATAATTTGCAAATAAATTCTTTAAAAATCCTACAATGTGATTTTCTGGATTTTTTTTCTCATTTTGTCTCTCATAGTTGAGGTATACCTATGATGAAAATCATAGGCCTCTCTCATCTTTTTAAGTGGGAGGACTTGCCCAATTGGTGGCTGACTAAATACTTTTTTTCCCCACTGTATATATTAAAAAAACACCTGTTTTACTACACTTAACAGCATTTGATTAGTTGAGTCAGGTGTGTTAGTTAAAGGCTGTAACAGGAAGGCTGTTGTTGAAAACCAGCGAGGATCCACCAGGTAAAGTTGTACAAACTGAGGAAAAAAATATGTATTGTATTATGTCTGTTTACTCCGCTGTGAACAATAATAGCTATGTGGTGGGAAAAATCGTTAGATATCACTATTAGGCGAATATCAGGGACGTTTCACATATGGACATGGCGGATCAAATTGTCAATATCAGAATCCACATGACTTAAATCAATTATAAGATTATCGTTCGCCTTTTCATCGCGTCTTAAAAAAATGTGTAAGCGCGCTAATGGGAATCAATGTTTTGTTTTGTATTAGGAGAATTAAGTTCTTTGTATTGCACAATTGATTAATACTGTGAAATCGCGACGCACATTCACATATATAGGCCTACCTTACTGCAGTTTTTTGTCAGTTTGTCATTCTCATTGAGAATTATCACACAAAGTCGTTGGCAGTTTGGTAACGCGGCATTCAGGATTGTTAAATGTTTTATTGCACTCTACAAACCAATCGTTATTAAACATTAATTATGTTAAACATTTAAAATAAATGGTTTTATTTCTATACATATAGGAGATAATATTTTAATAACTCTTAATAAGCATTTTTCCCCCCTCTCTCAGTTCATTTAAAGGGACAGATTACCCCAAAATTATTTTAGGACATCGAAATGAAGTTTTATAAGTTTTGCCATTGTTCTTTTGTGTTCCTCAGAAGAAAAAAAGAAAAATAAGTAAATAAAAATAACAGCATTCAACTAATAAATAATGAGTCATTTTTCATTTTTGGGTGAACTGTTATTTTTAAATAGTCCTGTAAACAATTTTTTTAAAGTAGTGTCAAAGTTAATATGTGGTCACAGGGAAAAAATCATACACAAAGTTTAAAATGTCATCCTGCAAGAGATGTCATGTCATCTACCCATGCATTTTTTCTTCTTCTTTGTACATAAGGAGCTGTTTGTGTGAAAAATCATCTTGTTCCTTCAGGAGCTGGATGCAATTCAACTCGTGTGCTGGAAATGGACGAGTCTGACATGCAGTATGAGGTAGAGAGACCGCTTCCCTACAGCCCTCAGGCAGGTGAGCAGCCAGCTGGCCCACACCTGAGCTCATCTGCTGGGCCACAGTGTCTTATCACTGCCCAATGAGGCATGCCCCAGAAGGGCTGTCCTACAGCCCTGCATGTAGTCTTATCTAAGGACATCTCTGCTTGCGCAGGGACAGCCTTCTGTGACAAGTGTGAACCCTAGTTAAATGTGCCAATGACACATTTGCAGAGTTCCTGGACAGTACTTGAAATTTAGACTTAAACGTGTACTATATGTACAACCTAGAAGAGTGTTATCTGTCTGTTATCATGCCATGCTCCAATGGCAAAAACATTGACTTGGCTGATTAATGAAACTCTGAATTGTGTAGGGCAGACTGCAGTTTTCAACAGTTTTCTGGTTTAAAGTTCTAGGTTCTAGTTTTCTCGATTTTTAACCATAGTAGTTAGGTTAGTTTTCTGTCCATTTCAGTATGAAGTCTTGACTGAAAGCTATTGAACATGTCTGTCATCATGAACCACTGAAAAAAAAAAGATACAGTTAATTTAACGCAATGAAAGCATTGTTTTTAAATAATGTGAGATTACGTGAGAAAATCAAACAGTTGTTTTGCCCACCAAAATGAATGAATTGCATGATATTAAAATGAATAAAGGACTTCACTGTTAATATTTTTAGTTAAAATGATAAAGTACACCAGTGCTTATGTAGTTTTATTGGATGCACTTATTTACCCAAATAGCTGGGGGCCCAAATTATTAATTCTTCCATGGCATCACTGTGAAACCCTATTTTAGAACCTTTATTTTTAGATGCATTTGGACGATTTAATTAACAAATATTCTAATTTAGGCCATTTTTACACTAGTGTTTAAAACCAACACAAATATAGCCTTGGTTACTGAATTATATGGCCTAAATATAGCACTAGCCCTGGACCTCCCTATCATGTTTCACCTTAAATGATGTTCATTATTTAAAATGTTAATATTTTATATGATTATAATTAACTTCGTAATCTTGCCTTCCTCAGGATTATTCTTCAGTATGCAGAGAAAATGGATTCTGATAGATCTATCTATCTATGTGGGGAATGTAAGCCTCTTACGTTCTTTAGATTTTCTTTGCCAAGTAGTTATTCCAATAAGTAGAAACAGATTTGAACTTTATGATTGGTATTTTATTTTAATCATGTATTACATGATTCCATTATTTGTAGTATATGTTTATGGAACACTACAAGCAGTATTGATTGACTTACAGGTGGATTATGGAGCAACTGCAGACGAACTGGAGATGTACTTTAATGACTGTGGCCATGTTAACAGAGTTACAATACCGTATAATAGATTCACTGGCCATCCAAAAGGGTATGTACCAAACTGGCTCTAAAACAAACATATATTTTAATATCAAGCATGTTTTATGAGTATATTTTCCTTGTAGTTTTGCCAACATTGAATTCTCAGAGAGGGAGTCTGTGAGGACTGCCATGACTTTAGATGAAACACTATTCAGAGGACGTGTCATTAAGGTGAGATGGAAATGTACAGCAATGGCATATGGTTATGCATTACATGGCAATGAGGCTACATTCACACCACAGCTGGATGTGACCCAAATCAGTTTTTTTTATTTTACAATTACAGGAGTACACCATCTTTTAATAATGTTTTTGTTTAAAAATTAAATATGAGGAAAAATATATAAAACTGTAATCACTGACTTCCTAAAATTGCATTTATTTAATATAATACAAAATAACATGAACTGAAAATCAGAATTGGGCACTTTTGCTTGTGGTGTGAACATAGCCATGGTGTCTCTGTGTTGGTTTGTTTGTCATGAATCATTATGGATGAAAATCTGTGACAGAAAACCAACTCACATCAAACTCTTTGTGAACTAGGTATTGCCAAAAAGAACAAATATTCCAGGTTTCAAGACTACAGACACAAACATGCGTGGAGGTTGGTCCCGAGGACGAGGTTTCCGTGCCTCGAGATTTTACAACCCGTTCAGGGGCTGCTACTTCATTAGGTCAGTTCTGCCAATACATAACAGCACATCACACGATATGGAGCTTTAATTATTTTAGAGCAGCAGTGGTCCATGACCTTGCACTTTTCAAATATGATGATTCAATAACCTTAGTGGCGATCTCGTAACATTACAACTTAAACTAATACAAAAATATTAATAAATGAAAATGTTGCTTTCAGATTTGTGAAGACTAAAATTATTGCAATATTTCAGTGACCATAGTGGTATCTTAACATTTATACTTGATTTTTTGCAAATGTGACATTTGTACATCCATACTTGTAAATCCATCATTTGGAGTTTTTTTTTTTCAGTTGTTCATTTTTGTTTTAGGGAAAATGGAAGAGCTCATCCTTGGGTTGATTCTTTTTGATATTCATTTGACTTTTCTGTTATCTTCAAAGCACTTCTTGGTGCTGATTAATTTATGTTTCAGTAATTGCATAACGGGAGCTCAGTTAATATTTTGTGTGTGTGTGTGTAGCTTGAATGACACTACAAAAACAGAGAATTGATTTATATTGACTGGTTACTATTTTATTTGTATATTTTATTCAATTTCTTTAAAATACTATGCCTGTGAGAGGCTGAGATGTCTTGTGAATTTCAGTACTTTGAATTTTTCAGTGCTTAAATTTGTCAAATTGGTGTAAATAAAATCAATATTATCATGATGAAACAAAAATTAAATTTATTTTCACCTTACAAACGTGCAAACAATACACAATAGACACCTGATGTAAATATATACAATTGTGAAGAGAGGACATCAGCAGGCCTGCACCATCATAGTTGAAACTATACTGTCAAAAGCCCTGAGGAGAGAAAAATATTACATTAGCGGATCAGTTGTAACACACAGCAAATACTCCAAATGTATGTATTCACTAAATGCACTTACTTTGATTGAATTGGATCACCAGGATTGTAGAATGGGTTACACATTACATCAGTGAAGGAGTTGTGTAACTTTCTGAACATCTGAACAAAGACAAAAAGCTCATTACACCCATCTGATTGACATCTCACCTTTGTTGTTAAACTGACACAATACACCTATAGAACTTACACTTCTAATTTCGTTGTCTCGCAGAGATGTGTTGGAAGAGTCAACAACAATCACAAACTTCACCTTAGAGTTCGTCACGTAGCCATATCTGTAATTCTTGTTAAGATGATGATATTTTAATAATGACTGAAAATGTTATGCATTAGAAAGCTTTCGGTCTTAAAGGGAAGTAAACTCAAAAATGAAAATTGTCATGTTACACACCTGTATGCATTTCTTTCTTCTGTGGAACACAATGCATAACAATGCATTGTTATACCAATGCATAACATTGGTATTTCAAATGTTAGTAACAGAAATTTAAAAGTTCACTTCAATTGTGTGGACAACCATTGACATTTCGCAAAATATCTTCTTTTATGTTCCACAGAAGAAAGTCAGTCATTCTGTTTTGGTTAAGAATTAGTGGTCAACTGATACGAGTTCCTCAGTAGCTGTTGTTGATATCCGAAGAGCAGTATGGCTAATAATTCCTATAAATACATGTAATTTAATGATAGCAAATAGGGCTGCACGATTATGACACAAATCATAATTGCCGATTATTCCCTTGAAATTGTAATTGCGATTATTAATTACGATTATCACAATTTACATTGAAGTTTATACCATTTAGGGCTGTCACGGTGAGGGAATTTCCCTTGCGGTAATTTTGAGTGTCTCAATAGCACGGTATGCGGTATTATCGCCATACACACACATCTCTATCTCTCTATCTCTATCTCTATTATATTATATATATATATATATATATATATAAAATCTGTGTGTTTATGTGTTACGATATAAATAACGAGGTCATATTCAGAAACCGAAACCAAATAGCGTTGAAACAGGAAGTGAAGTAAACAGAAGAGAATGACAAAATAACGGTCCACATAACAGAACATGAACCTGACAATAAGATCGTTAGGCTATAGTTAGCCCATGTATAACAGTTAGTTCTGATCTGATCTTCTAATCTGACTGGACAAGAGACTTTCTATTGATATTTCCACCTGCGTTCTAGACGGGCTGTCAGTCAGTGCAGTTACAGTGTTGCGCCACAAGGGACTGTCATTCAACTACACGTTCAAAAACGCGCTGTTGAAATAATTTTAACTTTGAGCGCCACTTTAGAAGGCTCAGCTGACCAGCTATGCGTCGGTGCTAAGAAAGAGATTTCGCTTTCCTTGGACATGACAAACTATTTTCACAAATGACTCGGCCTGGAGGACAAACGCAAGTAATCGCACACGCTCAGTCGATCTCTCTCTCATTCAGTGTCTGTTTAGGCTTGCTAAGTGCAAATCTACGAAGCCTCTGTACAAATCAGCATGGTACACATTGTTATCATTACTAACTTGTTGAAGTGTAAAAGAGCATAACCTTACAAAAAAAGAAAACGCGCAAAAATCACGGTTCTTGCATTCCTCTGCGGTTTGCTTTTTCAATAGCGCGGTATTGCGATATTGCGGTTATCGCGACAGCCCTAATACCATTGTTTGATGCAACTGCATGCCGCATTTTTATATGAAAATAAATAAGCTGAAAACACTCAAACTGAAAAAACGTTAGTTCTTTTCTGTAGTATTAAGCCTTAAATGTCAACTATACATCGGATTGGTTTCTTCTTTAAATTATGAAAAAGTAAAAATATGAATGGTATTATAATGTTATACTAAAACTAAACTTAAAATAATGGGAAAAACTCTTAAGATAACATGTACCGCGAAAGAAAAAAAAAACGCATCTTAAGCACGCAGAATAACATATGTGGACTTTGAACTATTAATTGCCGCTTTGAACGGTTACATAATTGTGGCATCCATAATTGTGATTAGAAATTCGATTAATTGTGCAGCCCTAATAACAAATTAGACAAGGCTGTCGTTAGATGGAAAATGACACAATTGTTGGTCATTGTGATAATCCCAAAATGGTCAAATATCGACTGATATATCAGTCCATCACTATTAAAGTCACCATGAAATCAAAATTGACAATGTTGGAATACTGCAGTGTTCACATGATGAATTTATACGTGCACATAATTTTTTTTTGAAACCCTCATAATATTTAATCAAAAACATTAACTTCCACTTCCCCTCTCAACATCTCTAATGTCGCAAATGTATTAAACGACAACAATCCATCAATCCAATCAATTTCTGATGGACAAAATCAAGTCTGGCCCTGCATTTTTTTTCCTCATTTGACAAGACGGATATACATCACAATAAGGAAGAAAAGACAACCACAACACCCGTTTCATGCCGACTTCAAGGATACACTTTGTAGTCCTCAGTTGGATATAGCAGTCCCAGATAAAGCTCCCTCTGGTCGGCCAAGGCTTTGCCCACACCAGAGATCTTCTCCTCCACCACGTCCAGAGAAGTGTGCACTGTGTAGTGGAACTTGAGTTCCCCCTGTGTAGGAACGCTCCGAATGTACAGTGGATAGTTCTGCAGAGATCAACGTAATGCTAGAGACAAGTTTGCCATTACAGGAAACACAATTTCAGCTTGTAATTTTATTACAACTTAATGTGCATAAATTTAGAAATAAACATGAACTAGACTAAAATAATCTGTTCACTTGCAATAGAGTTGATCAATGCATAAATCATGCTAATGCTACCTTAGACCATGGTTTTCCAAATGGCAATGTTCAATCATTTACAGAACATGTCTAATTTTTAAAGAATCCATAAGATGTTATAAGACATTTCAGCTTATACGTAATAAGTTGTGTGTAAAAATGTAATGCATTTACTCCAAAATAAATAAATGACTACGAGGTAAGTAAGTATTCATTTTAATGGATGTTAAACGACAGAACCAATATTATCTGAATCAGCAGGTTATCATTCAATTTTAATTTATTCAAGGGCTTTCTAAAATACTTCATTCTGATTAGCCAATCACAGCCAAACCTTTTTGAATGATGACTAATGTCCAGAGCAACACTGGACCAATGATTGCTCATCCAGAAAGTGTTTTTTATCTTTCTGCAGTCAATACAAGAAAGCTAATAAAATAAACTCTACCAGTATTACTGTCTACATTTATTTAAGTAGCTGTATTATAAGCAGGATGAGGTACCTTCAGCTAGGCATCATCACAATATTTGTATTGTTCATCTTCAATATCAGAAATCTAATAGCTGACCAGATGATAACTCATAAAGACTGGACTCAAAGATTGCACAAAATAGGACTTAACCAATACATTGTCGGTTACGTTTTGAGTGGTTTTGTGTAGTTATGTATTTCTGTAATTTTAATTAATGTGAAGGTTTATATCTGTGGGGGGGGGGGGGGGGGGGGAGATTGCAACAGCACTCTTTAACACAGTTTCGAAGACATTGTAGATTTCTAAACAAACTTTCATTTATAACGCACATATGGGAATGCAAAAACAAACACTCCCCGCTCTCCCATGACACAAGCATCGTTCAAAACAATGTAGGTTTGCAAAACAAAAAAGTTAAACATATTTCATATCATACTGCACCTGTGCCATTTCAATGTATTTATATTAAACCGTAAAAACCATGCAAGTAAATATATTCGCACGCATATGAACGTTGCTACACAGCCCTGATCGCGACACAAATTAGAAACTCATCAATCCATCAAAATCTGATGAATCCAGCACGTCGGATCTCAGATGCCTTCAACCATTACCAAGAAATCATTTGCTGCATCACAAAAGCATTAAATGTTTACACTTACCTCCTTCGCAATGACTGCTATACACACCGCCATGATGACGCTACAAACACCGGTCACGTGACACGCAAAGTCACATGATTCATAGTTTCGTGGCGCTTGTGATTGTGTGCAATACTTCTCGTGATTCGAACAAACACGCTTTGCAGCGTTGAATGTTTAGGACGGTAAATGCACCAGACGTTGGTTTGCCATCAACAAAAATAATAATAATAATGCGTACAATTATGCATTGAATTGGACGAATAACCTTTGTTAGCGAGTAATTGTGTAGGTTCTGATACCTACACACGCAAATGTTGCAAGACAGAACCAATCAATCAATCACAGAGAGCGTTCACTCACTTCTGACAGTGCATTCAAACAGGGCTGTGTTTCCCAAAAGTATCATAAGAAAGCATTAAAGCTTTTGGGAACGGCAGCCCTGAACAATGCTTATCAGAGGACAGAAAAAAATTATTTCACAATAAACAAATTGAAATTGTAGCCTACACAGTTTGTGCAATTACAGTTATTTCAATCAAACGTTGAAAGATAATATTGATCATGTTCTATTCTGTAATGTTAATACAAAATCATACAGTCAGAATAAAAAAGGTTGCATTTTATGCATTCAACAGACATCATGGCAGTCCCTAATGGCAGTAAAATAGTGCCACTAAAATCAAAAGTGCAAAAATGTTACAAATAAGTTAGAAATTAGTTGTAAATACTGGAGCACTAATATAAAAAATGTGGTGTGATTTAAAAAAAAGTAACAATTTTGAAATACGTTGATGGTTGTATTTTTTTGTATTTGATCTCAGTAACCAGTTATCAATGTTGTATAAGGGTTTGGAGCATAATAGGACCCTAGAATGTGATCAAAACAGTTTTAAAATAGCTGGCTACGATATGTTTTTAAAATAACAACGTTAAGACTGCAAAAATATTTTAATTCAGTATACACATTATCCCACCGGTTACAATTGTGACTGACCATAAAATAAACATTTTCACACACTTTTCCTCAATTTTTTTTTATTATTTCAAAGGGTTACTAATGACACATCATTTGGATATTTCATGTCTGGGGAAAATTTGGGATTAAACGGGTTAAAATGCGTTTTAAACTTAAAGTCAAGTGGTTTTCATTACCCATTTTACTCTTAGTAATTTAACAATTTCATAAATTTCATAATTTAAAAGTTTAGTGCAGAAGTATCGAATCGGTATCGATATCGAATCGAAAACAAAATAAGGGGTATCGCCCATCCCTACTTGTAGTATCTTTGGAATAAAGAGCTTTTAGAATGTTAAAAACCTATAGGGGAAAAAAATGAACACCCCTACCCACCCCCACAAAAGCAGGATGGTAGTGATCTCACACAGCTCTGACAGTGTGTGCACACATCTATGTGTAGCCATTCATCCACATTTGAACAGAGTGGACAGTGAAATCTTGTAAATACAGAGTGATAAGAAAGAAAGAAAAAAAATTAAAACCTGCTTTAAAACCCTGCAACACAACTGTAGCTGTATAACTTTACAACAGCAACGCTGCTTTAACAAAAAAGCAAAACAGCAAAACTTATTTGACATCAAAACAAACATTTTAAAATGCTGTCTAATCGCTCTCGCTGTACTTTGATGTCACACAGAGAACGGTCTGTGCAGTGCTGCTTCAAGTCCAACACCTTTTGTGTTTTATTAGGAGACACACAACAGTTCTTCTGTGGCTTTATAGGTAATATTTTCACTTACACAATTTAGCAAAATCAGACAATATTGTGTCTAATATATACCACAATATATATATATATATATATAAATCTTTAATGGAATTGTTGTAAATAAATATCACATTTGCAACTGTCAGTGTTCAAAAAATGCTGTGAAATCACTTCATGTAGCCCTACAAGAGTGATTACTGAGTTTTTAGAGAAGAAAGAAATCAGCCACTGACTTTCAAAGCTGCTAACGACTTTCTACTTCGAGGACCTTGATAGAAAAGTAGTGTAATGAAAAGTACACAATTTGTCTTTACATGTAGTGCAGTTAAAGTCAGTAAGTTCACAGAAAAAATAGATAATCAAGTAAAGTACAGATAACACAAAAAGGTCCTTAAGTCCCAATGCCTCAAGTAAATGTAAGTAGTTACGTCCTCTCTGGTCTTTACGACTGTAATTGGTGTCTTATTGGTGTAAGTGGGGGTCAGACCGAGAAGCCAGCATGGTACAACACTCATCTGCGTATGGATGATGTAAGTCCTTGGAGGTTTCTTTTTGTTAGAAGGTGAGCTGACCAACGATTTTACACGTTTTTGGTTTATATCATATAAATAGTACTGGCCATGCTACATCTGGGTGTGTGAAAATACTCTGTGGTGATGGACTTTGTTAGGTTGATAATTGTAATGTGTATACATGTAAGCATATCTATCTTTATTTTTGTATGTATTACAATGTATGTTGCAAATGCAGTGTGACAAACATATCCCAAAGAGATTTATATAAGCATTTATTACTGTTCTACCTTGTTTTAAACCAAAAATTACAATCACACTACGCATGCAAAATGATTTAAGTGCAATCAGACATCAAAAGATTTATAATGCATGGAAGGGATGAAATTGAAACTCATCATCATATGATGATTATACCAAATACAGTAGAGCATTGGTGCTAGCAACACCAGGGTTTGTGTGCGCTCCCCTCAGGGAATGTTACAAACTGATCAAAATGTTATCTTTCGAATGCATGTCCTGTGAGTTGCTTTGGATCAAATTGACCACAAATGCGTTAATCTTAAAAAATTTTTTTGGGGATTTTGTATACTTTTGAAACGGCATAGTAAACAGTATAGCCTACTGCAGTGTTCTCAAAAACTTTTTGACTACAAGGACCCCACTACTGAAGGACAAAAAGAAGGCACAATATCTTAGCTGATGTCTATATACTCTGGTATGCTTTTGTAATAATAACAATAAAAGACAAATTATGTCAGTGTCATGTGTGAAGTGTCTAATTTAACTTATTTGATATATTGTGTAAATGTTATCTAGGACTTTGGTTAATATAACTAACTAACTAAATTTAACATTTATTGGGGCCCCGTGGAAGTTTGCTAAGGCCCACTAGTGTGCTCAGCCCCCCTGGTTGAGAACCTCTGGTCTACTGTTGTTTACATTGGAAAAGTTGCAGTCTGATTTAAACTTTTTCCAATATCTTTCAAGATCATTTAGTAATTTGCATGGATATCCAATACCGATAAGGGCTATTGTTAAATTGTGCATATCTATAAACTAAAGTACATCTCTCTCTCTGTCTCTGTCTGTCAGTCTGTTAAGATATAATTTACTTCCATAAATAAATGTAATTCACTTGGATTGATATGTATTTTTCCACCATAAATTAGAAACATGCTCACAACATATTCTCTGTTTCTGTCTGCAGATGGGCTGGGGTGATTTGGGAACATTTGGGGAGCCCTCCAAGGAAACTCCAAACTTAGATCTGATGGCTGCTCAGGGGATGCTGTTTCCAAACTTCTACACAGCCAACCCTCTGTGTTCCCCCTGCATGTGCTGCTTCTGGGCTTACCTTTATCTCTCTATCACAATGTCTTTGTTTGGAATATTAATATACTGCTTACTGCACATTACTGCATTGCTGCCTACGATAAATGTTTTAAACAATAGTACTGTGTAGGCTACAATGCATTGCTTATTAATTCAGATTTAGTAAATGTAGTTATTTATTTTGCCGGCCCAAGCAAACAATAAAGTAAAGAAAGACAGGTTAATTATTTCATTTAGGTGTTGCAGTACTCAGAGCAGTGTGCTCTGCTTATACAGGATACTGCACATTTTTGCCAACAAAGTAGCTCATCTTGATATTTCATGCACACAGAAAATTTGCGTACTGCCTACTGTAAAAATGGTGTGAGTTGCAGTATGCTATTCTAAATATGATTAACCAGAGTCTAGACAGGTCTATTCAGCTTCGATTCTGGCTGAATAGGCCTGGTCTAGACATAAGAAGCAAATGGACTTTTTTAGTTTGTTAAAAGTGCCAGAACTGATCTTAAATTGAAAGGTTTTTACCATCTCTTTTGAATGTGAATGCCCACCACATTCATAAACACTGATAAAAGTAAATGAAACATTCATTTATACAGTATATCCTACAAAACAAACTGATTTTAAAAACATTATTGAACTTTTTCTGTAGAAATAAAATACACATTTTGTCTGAGGTGACTTATAGTATATTGAATATATTGATTTACAATGCAATTGCAAATATTTTCCTTTTCATTCGCTTTTTTTTTGTCATCCTGCTGAAAAAATTCTTCAAATGCTCTAGCCATTTTAATTCTACGTGAGAACACAAGACGTGTGTGGATGCATGATAGTGAGATGACAACTTATTATGCTAATATGGATAATACACCAACAGTGCTGAAATATGCTAATCATGCATCATTTGGGAATTTGAATGGACTTGCTATGCAGAGCAGATCTTCTATTAGTCCTCTTTTCAATTCTAATTAATTTTTAAGCAAATAAGGCTTAATCAATAGTTAATCTCGAATGTGAGAGATGAAGGTGCCTGGAGCACTCATACCTGCCGCTGTAGAGAGACGTTATTAGAGCTTTGCTAAATTAGAATATTAATCACAAAGTAGATCGTGGAGAACTTTGTAATCATAATTTCCAGGGTGAGTTCTCTCATGTCCAATGTCTCTTTCCTTTCTCTCTCTCTGAAAGTCTTAAATACGACATGATTTAAATTTCAGCAAATTAGTAAGTGTTGTGGATGAGCATCTTGAACTTTAATTAGATTAAAACTTGTGCAGTTTTGTACACATAATGAACACATGGAAATTAGGCAATATTTTATTAGTAGGTTTTGCAATTATTTGCCTTTAATACAGCTTCCAACCTTCTTAGAATAGATTCATGCAACTTTGAATAGTCTGTAGTTAAATGTTGTCTGTAAAATATCTGCCAGTTGCAGAGATGTTGGAGGAGGGAATCGGAGGAATTCTTCTCTCCAAAACTGTCCAGCCCCCTGTATCTAATAACTTTTTAGTTGGTGGTGTTTGATGTTGTAAAACAATCTGTGAGCTACACAATTTTTGTCTTATGGGTACAGGTATGTCTTTTTTGTCTTTGATGTTTACTTCATAAATGGTCTGAACTCTACAGCCAGGGCCGCTTTGCTTACTGGAAGACTTCCTGCGCGAAATGGATTCTACACCACCAATGCTCATGCTAGGAATGGTATGATCGTAAACCATTTCCTTCTATCCTCAGCCCTCCTTCACTGTTATCAGTTTATCTACTCGTACGACTTTATGGTGCACACCTATAATGGATTCTCTCTCCTAGAGCGTACACACCTCAGGAGATAGTGGGGGGAATATCTCCGGATGAGATCCTGCTTCCACAACTGCTGAAGAAGAAAGACTATGTCAGCAAGATCATCGGCAAGTGGTGAGATTCTCTGCAGCCTCTCTCATGAGATGTCTTTCTCAGAATAATGATATGGGCTATAATAGAATATGAAGCAGTATGCAAAGTGAAACAACAGTAGAATGCATTTTTAATTCCACAAAAAATGCTTATTATTATTTTGCAAGTTTATTCCAGTTTTAAGGTCTTGACTTGATTGAACTCTGTTACTATTATGTACAATACACTTTGCCTTGGTATTGTGCTTGTCTTGTGAGATTTCCTAATTATGTTCGCTCGTTCTCTTGTTTGATCAAATAATGGCTCAAGAAAAAATATTGTTTCTCTTGATATCACTTCTGGTTCATTGGTTACACTGTAAATGGAAGGTCAAGTTGAGAACATCGCATTATGGGATACAATAACATGCAATGTGTACTGCTTGTGTACTACGCATTTAAACAAATACACTGTCATATGCATTCCATGCATAATACGAAAGCCAAAAGTAATGTCCAAAGCAATATATGACACATGCAATAGTTATATTAGAGAATTTGTCATATTTGTATTTTGTGTAATCATTACTATTAACTGTGATAAATTGATGATAACATATTTGTAACAAAGCAATACAGTAATATAGCTGATTTAAATACCAGTAGTTGCATTTTTAAGTTTATTTAAATACATTGCTTGATCGTTTTTAATAATTTTATGGATGAAATAAAAAAAATTGATAATTACATTTTTATTTACTGCATATTGAAGATGTTCTTTTTAAAACATTACATTTTAGCTTCTACCTCAGGCACCTTGGGCACAGAACTCAATACTTACCTCTGAAGCATGGCTTTGCCGAATGGTTTGGTTCACCCAACTGCCATTTTGGCCCCTACAATAACAGCGTCTGTCCCAATATACCTGTTTACAACAACTCCGAAATGAAGGGAAGGTGAGGTACAAACACATTTTCGTGGTGTTTGCTAAGAACACCTTAGAAACTGTATAGCAGCATGGTGGAATTTTGAACGGGCAGGCTCTACTCAAAAATTTTCTTCAGAACATGTAAAAATCGTGTACTGCTTCACATGAAAATGTCCGTTTGGCAAAGTGAATTTTCACTTTTTTCTCTTTTTATACCATCTGCACTGTAGTATCTCATTTTCTGCCCATTTGTTCATTCCAAAACAGCCATATGTGCATTCTGGGTCATTGGCTTTGGCGATAGAGCTGGTTTTGTGCTTAGCAGAGGGTTTAATCAGCATGGCGTGTTTGAGCCTGGCCAGATAAACACACACTCAGACCCAAGAGATGGCAGGTTGCGTTAGCGGTACGTTAGGACACCTGGAACAGCTGGAGCATAAGAGAGTTGCCTCTACCGTTCCACGCCTCAGCACCTTCTCACAACGCGTGTGTCTTCTGAGACACAATCTTGCAATTTACCTCTTCAAATTCACTTTGTCATCACCCCCTGCTGCAGCACTTGGTTTAGGAAGCTTGTCATTTGGAACAAGAACTCGTATGGTGTTGAAATGAGTTTGTAGGGATGGTCTCGTTAGATCTGCAGGAAGCAGAAAGTTGAGATGATCTGTGTATTTTGCAGGTATTACGAAGAGTTAGAGATTAATGTGAAAATGGGAATCCAACCTCACCCAAATCTATTTGAAGGCGAGTTTTCCTGTTCATTGGCTTGATTAATGTTTATTTGTGTGGATCAGCGCTGTTGATGTGGATAGATGTGCCTGATGTTAGTTTCAATCCTATCTCTCTCCAGGAAGGCTTGGACTTTATCTCTCAGCAAGCTGTGGCCCAGCGGCCCTTCTTTCTCTACTGGGCGCCAGATGCAACCCACGCGCCTGTCTATGCCTCAAAATGCTTTCTGGGAAAGAGCCAGAGGGGGCGGTATGTGAACATTGCTAAGTATATCATCCATCGTAACTCATCCAGGATGTTTGTGTTAATCACATGAATGAAAGCTCAAATAATGCTTGTTTTTAGAAACGCTGTGCTATTACTTTACTAAGACATCAATCTACTAAGCCACCCACCTAACAACATCAGCAACCTTATAGAAATACAGTATGCCAGTAATCCACTCAGAACAACCACCTAGAGCGATATACACTGTATTAAAAAATCCTTTCACTGGTTGCCAGAACTAAAATAATGCAATAAACATTAGTTTAAAAGCATAACATGTAACGTAAAATCCTAATGTACATAGCTGATAACACAAAACTAAGAAGAAATATAATTATTTAAATGAAAAACCATCAAATGTTCATCCTTACACATGGAAATCCTAGACTGCAGTTTATGATATTTGTGCTTTTTCACTTCAAAAACTGAACATTTAATAGTATTTTACTTTAAAATTACATGACATGCCCATGATGTATTACTGTTTTCGCCATATATATAGTAAGGGAACATACTGTTAATTAAATAATAGCATTTTTACATAGCATTATTTTTTACATTAAAACAACTATCATATTTTTAAACATCTGCCACTTACCTACATCTAGTAATTGCCATGTTCAGTCAGTGCTATGTTTTATTGGCCATATATTATTAATATAAATATGAATATTATTTATTTTTAAGTGCACCTATATGCCATTTCCCATAGTGCCTTTCATGCAGTGTGTATGTAAATATAATAAGTAAAGAATCTATAATCGCTCTGCACCGCTGAAACTAGTCGTAGTAATTCGATCCCACTTCGTGATGTCTCCACGTCATGGGGAACACATTTGCCTAATGCGCGCCTATGTCTACATTGGCCGTCCGCGAACACCTTTGACCATGCCAACATACACATCATTCCTACTGAGATTGCTTCTCTAGATCGCGGGTTCAAAAATAAACAAAAAACAAACAACAATCAAAAAGTAACCAGCGGGATTCACAAAACGCTTGCTGTTGAAAGATGGATCAATATCCTGTTTATTTGGACCAGCTGCTACACTGAATCACAACCTGTAAGTATGATAAATAATAGATGTTTATATTTTCTATAGAGCGTTCAAAATACAGAACTATTGAAGTAGGCGTATCGTTTCTGACACGCGCTGTACGCCGTAGACCAATCACAACAGACAAGGCCATCTGACCAATCACAGCAGAGTAGGCTCACGGAAAGGAGGGGTTTAGTGAGACTGAATCTTAGAACTGCTTCGAACGAATCGTTTGAGAATCGCTGGAAAATGAGCTGATATTAAATGCATATTTTTGGGACGCTAAATTTTTTTTGACCTTGCATGCATGTAATCCTATTGTAGGAGACTCCCAAAACAATATTAGGAACTGTAAAAATGGCATAATACGGGCACTTTAAATATTGGAGTCTTTCTGATTAGGCCTGCATATTGGGAGCAGATAACATATTGCCATGTTTTTCTAATTCAAAGAGGTTTATTCTTTCTACATCAGATTTCAAAACTACTGAATAACATTATCCATATTTTCTACTTAATCAATATCATATAATTGCTGTTGCTCCAAATATTGGAAATATTAAACATCACACCACTAATGCACAGACTGACAAGCTTTTCGGAACACAGAATCATTTTCAAGCAGAGTGATTCAAACAGTTCTGAATTTCAGTATTTTTGGAACACTGCTTAGCCAATCAAATTTGAGGACTGGAACTAACTGTTGTATAATGTACATGAAAATGTTTTATTGTGTAATTTCACATGTAAAAAATCTAGATGCTAGAATTATTATTATTTTTTTTTGCAGAAGGGATGTCATATTATCAAGTCCATAAATTTAGAAAATGCTCTCAACAGAAAAAATCACCATGTTTGAAATGACCTTTAAAGATATGTCTTGTAATTGAAATCTACAGATGCAAATAGATCAAATGCAATGAAATAAACACTTAGAAGTGTATTTTGCATGTCTTCTTTCCACTAGTCTGAAAACACATTATGAAAAGTCAAATAGTGTAAAATTAAAAAAATAATAATAAAGACCAATGTATGAATTAACAGTGTTTTTGCCTATAATGTCTTGAAAAAAAAACAAAAAACATACTGTTACTTAACAGCTATAGCACTTATTGTTTTGACCAAACGTTCAGCATTGTGTGTTCCAATTTTGTATTACATATAAATGATTGGTTAATGAGATGTTTTCTTTTTTCTGCTATGAGGAAAGAATAAATCTAGAGGCTTCATTGGTAGTCTTGTCTGCAACTGTTTAGTATTCCTCCCAGTGCTTTGGAACACTGGGGTTTCAGTAAGCATACGTTTCTTCAGAATGCTAAATGAGGTTTGTGTTGACAGAGGAATGGATCAAGGCTGAGGGGTATTAGCCAGGTGCTGGCAGTGGAGAGATTCAGCCTGACATGCCACATCTTAAAGTTTTATAACCAGTGCACATCTATCTGAGGCATCTATCTTCCTCCATATATCACATCCATCTGTCACAGGACAGGTTTCAAAGTTGGGATAATTTGACAGAATTTGTTATACTGTCTGGGTTAGAGCAACTGAACAGGTTATATGGGGTAATTTTTTGTGCTTTGATTGCCGTGATTAAGGTAGTAAGACACTGTGTGATTTGTCTTGTAGTTATGGTGATGCAATGATGGAGCTGGATGACAGCATCGGTCAGATTCTGGCTCACCTGGTCAGTCTGGGAATCCACAACAACACACTGGTGTTTTTCACATCGGATAATGGGGCAGCAGTGATGTCTGGACCGCTTCAAAATGGGAATCCATTCACACTTTTCCACATTAAAACACCATAGGTGGCTTATTTTTGGGGGGGATTATTTATGACACTTTTTTTTTTTTTTAATTTTTTTTTAGGTAAGTAGGAAATTGCAATAAATCATTTGTATTTTTTTATTCATAATTTTCGTGCAATCCTCTACTATGGCGTAGTGTTTTTTTTTTTTTTTTTTTTTGAGAATTTTTTTCTAACGCTGAACATAATTTTTTTTGTTCAGTCTTTTAATATAATTAATTTGAGCTTAATTTGAAAGTTTCTTTCCATCTGTTTGTTAACATAGATCTTCATATATATTTTTATCCCTCTGACTGTTGCATAAATTGCAAGTTTGTAATGGTTACATAAAACAGTTAAATACGTAACAATATATTAAAAATATATTAATGTTGTTATTATGGTTTATATCTTATTATTTAGCTTTTAGGGATGAAGGTTGCTCTGAGCTACTTTCACGCTACCGATAAATTAAAATAAGTTAAAGCTATGCTGTGCAACTTTTTTCGATTAAAAAATTACAAGATGTTATTAATAATGAGGGAGTGCCAAAAAATCCTCCAAACCATGTCTTTACTCAAATACACTTTGATAAACCTATAATAGCTGTAGGGAGGCCAACCAGTTGGAGTGGAAAAAGGAAATGACGTGCTGTACAAAAAGTTGATGCAAAATCCAAAAATGGTGTTTTATTGGAAGGTGCTAAAATATTTACAGTGCAGGAGAAAACAAAAATAAACAAAAACTGTAAAAAAGAAAAGGAAACAGCAACAATGTGCTAATTTTGGCTAAACCAGATGGCCCAAGTTTGCAACCCTGCTCAGTATTAGAGTTCACAATCAGAACTGAAGTCCTTTCAGCCATCACGCCTATTTATAGGCTGAAGCCCCTATAGAGCCTACCAACTATGTACAAACGTTTTAGGTTGTAATGATCAAATTAAAAAATATAAACACCCAACACAACACTAAAACCTTCCAAATTGGTAAAACAACAACCATTAACAGGGGAAGAGTTTAACAACTAATTAAATAGCAAAAACTAATTTTTCCAAATCCCCTCCCCCTCTGACATCACACCAAAATGGTACCTTCCACAGGAAGTGATGTGGCTGTCGCTTTAAAAAAAAACAGATTAACCTGCATTATGGGTTTGGTTGAACAGAGTGTGAACCGGGAAGTTTAACTACAAAAAAGGTTTGTGGCAAATATGTGGAAAAATAAAGGTAATTATCATATGAATTATTATGTGTTCTGGCATTCTGTTATTTTTAGAAAAATAATAGCAAACTTTAAGGAAACTATCAAGAGTTGAAAACTATAACAAAACACAGCAGCAACAAACTTTAGACTAAACAAAACAAAAACTCCATAAAACTTTCCTGGGGTGTACACAGATGTTAATAATGCCGGCAATGCACAGTATCAGTGATATGGGTGTATGTTTGTAAGTCCAAGTTTATAGAGTCACTAGGTTAACCTGTGACAATAGCTATTTAAATTTTCTAGCTTTCCAGACAGATTTTGCATGAAAATGCATACGTTCACCTGTGTGTGTCATGTCACGACTACGTGCACTAACTGCTAGGCCTCGGCTCAGATGTTTGTGGTAGTTTTATTTTCATTGTTGGTCTACGGACACATGCACCAGTCAGACATATTTTATCATTGCATTGTATCATTTTAAGAGAAGCTGTGTCAAGTTTTAAACTGTTAAGTTTGGAATACTGTGACAAGTTTTAAACATTAAAAAAAAAAGGTATCAAGATCTATTGTCTTCTGCTGTCTCAATTTATCTTTCATTTACACTCCCAATACACCTATTTAGTTTTTTTGTGTCAAGAGTCTCTTTTGTAAAGATTATTTGTTAGAGATGAATTGCCATCACTGTATTTCACAGACGAGGCTTTGAGTTTGAGATTCCCTCCTGTCCCTTTTCATCCTCAGGCAGCAGCAATGGACCATTCCTCTGTGGGAAGGAGACTACGTTTGAAGGCGGCATGAGGGAACCAGCCATTGCCTGGTGGCCTGGACGGATCCCTGCTGGCACCATAAGAATGATCCCAAGCTGTTTCATTTAAATGTAGAAGTCCCAGTTGTGCTTTCCAGTTCACTGTATTTCATCTTTCCACACCCTCAAAACACACCTCATACATTTCTATCTGTTCTAATACTCCATCAGTGTCTTCTTGGTGTGTAAATACTCCTTAGTGTGAAAGGCCCTTAAACATCAAATATGTTCAGACTGGCTTTGATTGGTGGTTAATGCAACTAAAAAAACATTCACTTTGCATCTTTGGGGACAACAAATGTAACTTTAATTAAGGGTTAATGTACATCCAGCTGGTCGTTATTCTGCAATAACTCAAAGCTTCCATGAAGAGTGCCGCAGTTCATGGCTAGTGGCTTTGAGCCAAGACAATGAACAATTTCAAACCAGACAAATACTGACATACCACTTTCATACACCAGTTATAACAAAAACAATCGTTCTCGGCAACAAGACAGACACTACAACATTATAGTTCTACTGAAGTCCACTGATTTCATTTTCAATACAGTCCATAAGTGCAAGATGGTACCAGTTGAGTTTATGAAACGAGAGAGTAAATCAGAAATGTGATGCGAGAGACATGAAAGTGCTGGCCTCAGATACCCAAATGAGTGGTCTGTTAATCAGCATCACTATTGCAGCATTACAGCATTACTAAAGGTCATTATGAGGAATATTTACCTTTGTCAGGACAATTATTGAATTCTTTACCAAATACCTTCTGTTTATTCTTGAAGTTCCTTATGATTCCCTTTTCCTACCTCTTTTTTTTGTGTGGCAGAGGAAGCCTCCTTTTCCAGATCCGCTGAAGCTGTGTGCTCCGCAAATTACTTTTAATTGTATTAGGGGCAGCTGTGACATGGGGCTGTGGCGTGGGGGGATTTTTGGAGGAGGGAGCGCGGGAGCCGCGCTAAGCCTGCCCCCGGCTCATATCTGAGGGGTGTGCGGGGCCCTGATAGCACGGCAGAGTGACGAGGGAGAGGGGGATTGGGAAGGTCTTAAGCGGCTAATCTGTTTGTGTGTTTGCTGAGGTTGGATTGAGCTGTAATGAGGGCTTCTGTATCTGAATATGCCAGGCGTGCCGGATAAAGAACAGAAAGGGAGAGGAGAGCAGAGAGGAGTGCTGGGGTATGTGGCTGTGATGGAGGCGTGTGGTGTGCCAGGTGTCTGGGCAGTGCCAGAGCAGTGCAGAGTGGGATAAGCAGGTGTTTCACACTGTTAATGTTTGTTTTGCAGCAGCAGGCTGGCTCTTTGTGATATTTGTATCTTCTTAGCCATTTCTCTCTTGGGAAGCATTGATGCCCCTTTTTGTTTTACCAGATTATGTGGGGTTATATTTATTCCAGATTTACAAATAAATCGAATTGAAAATTTATTCACAAACAAATCAAATGAAATGTACAAATTAATAATCCGAGATTCTCCGAAATTAAATTAATTCACAAAAAAAAGGTTTTGCAACCATACAATGAGATTGACAAATATTATTATTTATTTTGTATTTTAGAGGATTTCTATGCAGTTTTGCTGTGAGGAATGTTTTCAAAATCCACAAATAAATGTGCACAATTCTACAAACACATAGAAAGAATTCAAGAAATAAATGTTAACAAGAAACTGAATATTGAAATAATAATACAAAAAACCTGATGAAATAAAAACCCAGATTAAATCGACAAAAAAGGAACAAAAGAAAACCTCAGATCAAGTAAATTGACTAATACAAGTAGGTACTACAAGCAAGCACCTCAGAGAATAACATAAAAAAAATACAGGATAAACCTATTAAGTCAGAACTTCTGTTATGTTAGTAAGGATGGGACTGTGTGAACTGTATTAGACTCAACAGCAAATCAACAGAAACACAACAGATTTACACTCTCGAGATGGGTTTTTTAATTATTTTGTGGCGTCACCGCTAATGTGGACATCCCAGTCACTCCTGTTGTGTTTATCAGTTCAGAGACACATAGACTGAGTGCATTAGGCAGGTTTTGCAGGTCTGTCTGCTCAGATAACTAGTGTCAGCCAAAAACACAGAGACGCAGACAGCTAGAAGAAGAGGAGGAGGAGGAAATAAATTGGAGATAAAGAAATATCCATTTCCCTTTTTACTAGTCCCATGTTTTTTGTGTGTGTTGCTGGATTAGAGCAGCTGGAGGTAGCGGCTTGTTACCTTTATTAATTGTTTAACTTTTATTTCTGCTTTTCCCGTGTGTATAAGTATGTATGTAGGGTACGTCTGTGTGTGTGAAGCCTGAGAGTGAAGATAATGGAATGTACTGCTTGTCTGGCAGTGGTGAAGGGAATTCTGGGAGGCTGAAGCAGGCAACGTGTTGTGTTGTGTTGTGTTGTTGTGTGTTGTGTGTGTTGTGTTGTGTTGTGTTGAGTTGAGTTGAGTTGAGTTGTGATGTGCGCGGCGAGTCCCCAGCGCTCCGTGCTGATAGCGCTATCTGATTGTGAGCGTGCCGTCTCCCTCAAAGGGCCGCTCAGGAGAGAATAGAATGGAAGATCAAGGATGACAGCGAAAAAATGCCATTTTAGTTCAAAGTTTATAAATAAAATAAAGCTTTTTTTTGCAGCAGGACTGGGGAGGACAGATAAAGCAGCAGTTCCGGCCTCTGTCCCAACTTTCCTTTCTCTCTGCCTTTTTCTTCATTTACAGAGATGTTAGTGTGGTTTATAATAAACCTGCGAGCACAGATTAGAGTGGGAACTGAAGAAACTCGTCATCGTGGTTCTGCTCTTCTAAACTGGCCTCCTTGCTGGTGCTTACGTTTTGTGCCATCTTGACAAGGTTCATGCATGAAGAAGATGCATTTGCATGCGTGTGTGTTTGTGTATATGTGCGGGTTGCAGCATGGGTTGATGTATCACAGCTTAAACAATCTTGAGCATCTAGACTAGTGATAGCCACATGTCAGCTGATATTATGATTGTCATTTATGATAGATAATTATGCTTGCTTATCCAATTAACTATAAAAAGCCTACTGTATCATATGTGATACGTACATTTCTGAGGCCTCTAAATTGGATCATGATAAACATGATCAAAACTTTGCTGAAAAACATGTTGTATACAATCTAAAAGCCAAAAAACATATGCAATTTGTTTTTTTTCAGATTTTGTCTAAAAGCTCCAGTGAGCTCTTTCAAAGCATACTTCACTTGTTTCAGTCAGCTTTTTATTGTTACAATACCGGTTGTATTTATAAAAGAATGTGTCTTTCTTCAAGTTAGCTGCACCCAGATCTCTCGGTTTATTAAAAAAAGTCTAAAATATAAAATTCCAATTAATTCAAGCCAAAATAAAACCTTGAAATGGTTAAGGCACATGTATTATATAGTATGGACAATTTACCAGCTTGACCAAATCATTGGTTATCATTCAATAATTTATTATTCTATTCAAAACTGTGTTTCTGTGCATGATACCAGTGTTTTGTTCATCAGGTGAGTTATCAATTGGGCAGTGGGATGGATCTCTTCAGCACAAGTCTTTCTGTGGCTGGCATTCATCCCCCTGATGACCGTGTCATTGATGGTCTCGATTTAAGTCCTGTCCTCTTCAATAACTCACTGCTAGACAGGTAACCACCTCAAAGCAAGTGTGACTTTCATTCACATTTGATTAGTTTGTTCTGCTTTTTGATCAGATCTATTTACACTACATATAAACATTTTGGGTGCTCAGTCGAGACCCATTCCTAAAATATCTCTTGTCAGAATGTTCTCTGTTGTGTCAGTGGTTAGATGCCCTTACTCTAGAAATGTGATGTGGCTATTACGGTCTCAGTCCAGCTCCAAAGGTTATTTGAGTGATTGTATCACAGTGCGTCTTTAAGATGCACTGGATGCTGTTTCTTTATTTATCATTGTCTGCTTGGGACTGATGTTAACAGCAGGTGTAAACAAGGGCAGAGACACTGCACAAATACAGTCTGCAACTCTTACTTTGCTGCTAGCATACAGTTTCTGTAGGTGTTCCTCTGGATAAAAGTGATTCTGAGGGAAGTTAAGGTCTCCTGATAAAGCCACTACCTAGAGGCTTTGAGAAAGAGACCATCCTTTTGCAAAAGGTGTTTTACTGAACACATATTGTCAAAATGGGATGAGACACGGTGGACAGTATTGGCAAACGGAATGTCTTATCACAAGATTCCCATTTCATGCCCAACAGACCCATCTTCTATTATCGTGGCAACCAGATGATGGCAGTGCGGATCGGGCAGTACAAGGCACACTATTGGACTTGGAGCAACTCATGGGAGGAATTCAACAAGGTCAGTGATTGCAAATTCTTCTGTTTCAGATTCTGTCAAATTTATTTGTATAGTGCTTTTTACAA
The DNA here is from genome assembly GCA_018155175.1 of Sinocyclocheilus anophthalmus. Lineage (NCBI taxonomy): Eukaryota > Metazoa > Chordata > Actinopteri > Cypriniformes > Cyprinidae > Sinocyclocheilus > Sinocyclocheilus anophthalmus. Next base: position 240,805 of record JADLZN010007376.1, on the reverse strand, counting down.
TGCACATCGGTCAAAGCAGCTTTACAGAAAGTCCTACTGGTACGTCTATAATGCCTTTAGTCATACTTTGTCATACCTTTAGTCAAACCTCTGTTGAAAAAGCCTAATCTGCATACAACTGTTTTATCACATTTTAGGCCAAATCTCACTGTACCTTTTATTGCTACAATTTTAGGTAGAGTTTGTGTGTCGAACAGTTACAGAGATTTTTGGAAACAAATAATACTCTTGAAAAATTCCAGTCTGGATTTAGGAAACCGCATAGTACTGCGTCTGCTCTTTTAAGAGGAATAATGACTTTTTGCTACTTGTTGACTCTGGGAACTTAGTCTTTTAGTGCTTTTAGATTTGGTGCAGCATTCGATACAGTTGATCATGCCATTCGTTTATTCGCCTTGCAAAGTGTGTGGGCATCCAAGGCAACTGCCCTGAGCATGGTTCAGAGCTTATCTTAGTACCCGAACTTTTTTCAGTAGAGTATTTGTCGAGCGTTTCAATCTGTAGCGCCTCTTACCTCTGTTGTTCCGCAAGCTCTGTTTTGGCTCCCATCGTGTTTCACTGTACATCTTCCACTAGGTTACATTTTTTCGGGAGCATGGATTGTCCTTTCATTTTTATTCTGATGACCCCACAATCTATTTACCAGGGATTTAACGATTTAACTGCTAGCCGGTTGAAACGATTAAAATATGGTGCCGCTTCCAATCGGTGAGATGCATAAACAAATCGCGATTCATGTTTCGGTGTAGGATTTTAATTAATGCAATGTCGAAGGTACAAACTTACTGTCTTAGAAAAGGTAGATGGTAGTTTTCTTTTCATCTTAGAATGAAATTTGTAATATGCAAGTCAATTGCGCTGGTAATAATGCATATTAAAGTTCATAAGTTCAGCGCTGCTTTGTTTACAGCAGAAATCAAGGAAACGCTTAAGCGCCACCTGCTGGCAGAGAGTGAATCTGCGTCTCGTTTGCTGTTTCTGTTTCATGCAGATATTTTTATTTAGTTTCACAAAATTGAAGTCAAACCATTATGTTTTTGCTTCAGATTTCGAAACTATACAATCTAATTTATTTGAAAAACTGCTCGTGTTGCATATATGCAGCATCTTTGTTTGGATCAAGAATAAATGCAGTGGTTGCCTCTAATTTAAATGGAAAGAGCACAGACAAAGTCTTAGTTTGTTTATATGAAGAGATGTATTATATTTGTGTTACTTATTTATTTGATTTGGGGCTTGTTTTAAAATTTCTATTTAGTTTTGTTATTTCCATTTACATTATATTTCCATTTTGTAATTTAGCAGACTCTTTTATCCCAAGCGTTTATTACAAATTACAATCAAAACCAACAACAGTGCAAGTAATCGGCAATTGCTAATAGTATATTCTTATGTCTTATTTTCAATTTCACAAAGAAATGTTCAGCATTTTGTCCAATCAATAATAAAAGGACACATTTAATTTATAATTTGTCTTAAATCTCATTTTGTTAAAAAAAATTATAATAATAGTGAATCGAATCGAATCGTGAAATCAAAATCGTGAATCGAATCGTGAGTTGAGTGAATCGTTACATCCCTACTATTTACCTTTAAAACACAATGACAAGAATGGTTTAGAAACATTGCTTGCATGCTTAGCTGATGTAAGATCTTGGATGTCTAAAAAATGTTTGCATTTAAATGAGGGAAAGACGGAAGCAATTGTCTTTGGACCCTCTGTGGGTAAAGGAAAACCACATTTGAACTGTGGTCATTTAAACTCTTATATCAAACCAACAGTGAAAAATTTGGGAGTTCTTTTTGATTCCTCCCTTATGTTTGACCAACATATTAACTCATTAACATAATAGTTAAGTCATGTTTTTTTCCATCTTAAACTTCTGTCAAAAGTTAGATCTTTTCTATCTTTTAAAGATCTTGAAAGAGTCATACATGCTTTTGTTTTATCACGTTTGGACTATAGGTTGTTTTTATTATGTCTATGGTGTAAACAGCATCTCCACCTACTGGAAACTTTTTCAGGCATCTGATTGGCCAACATGGCTTTACGGTTGAGATTATATCGCCACCTGTTGGTTTGGCATGCTCTTGATAGTGCTTCATAGCATGAGTTTGTATTTTCATGTGGACGGAGATTTTTTTAAAAACAGAAGAAAAACTCAGTTTATAAAAAGTCTCAGTGGCAGGCAAGTATTTCAATTTAGTTAAAAAATTGCTCCTCTTCATAACATACGTCCAACATATGTAAATACCTTTCTCTTGTAATAGCATGGTGGTTGAAGAGATCCCCTCATATGATTGTAAAGCGCGTTGGGTGTACAGCAATACAATGAAAGTGCTAGGGGTGCAACGGTTCTCGGTAAAAAATTGAACAGTACTGTTCTCCACACGGTTCGGCACGCGATAGGACCGCGGTTCAACTTAAATCTGACAATGTATCTGTAATATGGTTTGTTAGAGTTCGGCTAATGCATGTTTCTGTTGATGGATACAAATTCTGGCTTCCCAATACATTATAACAAGAGCGATGAGAGAAAAAAAACAATACGTGGACAAACCAGTCACTCTTTGTTCAATGCGAGTGCTGTATGCTGGAATAACTGTCATTAAAGAGCCAGAAGACGCGAACTTGCGTGCAGTGAGAAGATCTGTGTGGTCGCTCATCCGAAGTGCGTGAACCCACGTCTCAGAACACGCGCAAATATTAAGCTCTCTTTGAAGTATTGTGCTTAAATGGACAAATTCACACAAAAAAATGTCAAAATGCCCGTCTTGGTGAGTATCCTAGCCCATATTCGGCAAGTCGCTGGATCTTTTTCACGAACTGTTGTGGCTTCCGTAAAAAGTTGACGTCAGAACTACTCAGTCACCGCCTTCAGTCACCACCCCGAGCACCGCCCACCTTCCCACTCTCCTTTTGCCAAACCCCCAGACAACATCGCGTCCATGCCATTGCTGAGCAATAACAACACGGACACATGTCGAGAAAGCGCTGTTCAGTCTTGATGTCAGGAAACTACATCATTGCACAGTAGGGCTGTGACGGTCGCCGTGACAACCGCGACAACCGGCGGTAGTGCACGTGACGTCACACACTTTATAACAAGCATAATACAAAGTTTTGTATACAGGAATATAGAACAGTTTGCAAATGTTTTCTTTTAGACTAAAATCATGCTGATTTCACAAATTCCCTCAATGTCATACCCTCCCTTTTATTCCTTTAGATTGTCAGTTTATGCGCGCAGAACGTAAGTCGAAGCAGAAAACCACAAACGTACATCGCCGGTCTGGAGCATTTGTCCTTCATGTCACACATCCCGCATTTGTACAGTGTCCTTCAAGTTCGACGTGGATCGCAAATGCTCGCTGGTCAGTTTGTATTTACTGCATTCAGGGTTTGAAAACAAAAAAAAACATGAATACCATCTGAACATCCTGTTTGTAAGCGTGTTTGAGGAGGGTTTGTTTGTCATTCAGGTTTTTTTTCTGAGTCGCTCAAACATGCAAGGCCGGAACAACATTTTCCCTCCGCAGTGAACCATCATTACTGGTGTTTTCTATTGACCTTTACTTGTGAGTTCACACCATCCACAGAGGCTACGCATACATGACCTTAGTTACCTGTGGTTGGCCTGGCTGTGCCTCATTCAGAGAACAACAGGCCAATCAGAAGAGAGGCTCATGAATATTAATTAGACAGGCCAAAAATCGACCAGTTCTTTGCCGAGCTCCTGAGAGAGGAGCTGTAAAAAATATATTGTGAGATGGTTTTTGGTACTTATACCGAAAATATATATTCTTAAGGACATCAAAACTTAAAATAAACTCCCAGAAATTGTAAAATATGTGACCCTTTCAACAGGAGCTTGCTCGAGTGACTATGGCGCCGACGCTGATGGCTGCCTCCGTGGCGTGCTCCGCAGTTTTTTTTATGTTTTTGTTAGTTTGTCCTGTTTTTAGTTATATCTCTGCAATCAGTTTCACCAGAGACGAAGTGCTGGACATTCGGAAGTACACACCACCCGATATTTCACCGGTTTTCGACTATTCGGATGTTTTGCTGGACATTGTTGTCGGGGGAGCTGCTGTGCTGATCAAACGCTTCAGGACGCGCAGACGGGGGAATCGAGCCGGCGCGCTCGTGAAGCTCAGGCAGCTTCAGAACGCCGTTGCCTAGCATCCATATGGCGAACCTCTGCTCTCTACCCAACAAAACGGATGAACTCCTTCTGCTCTCCCGGACAAATAAGGGTTTTTCAAACTCTGCTGCTCTGTGTTTCAGGAAAACCTGGCTAAATGACACCATTCCGGACAGCGCGTTGAGTCCCCCGGGCTTTCAGCTGTTCAGAGCAGACCACGACGCAGAATCAATGGGGAAATAACATGGCGGCGGGACATGCTTTTACATCAAAGAGAGGTGGTGTACAGATGTAACTGTGTTAAAGAATATGTGCTTTCAGATCTAGAGGGGCTCTTCATATTGCAAGCCGTTTCTATTTCGCCGCGGGAGTTTGCTCGTCATCCTCTCGTCATGTGTCCATTCCTCCGCACGCACACGTGCGCTCTGCTGTTTACAGAAACTCTCTGATCTGATCACAGACACAGAACAAAAACACCCGGACTCTGTTTTAATCATTATCGGGCACTTTAATAAAGCAAATCTCTCCCGTAAACTGCCAAAATACAAGCAGCACATTAAGTGTCCCACTAGAGACAGTAATATATTGGATCACTGTTACAATACAATAAAGAATTCATATCACTCTGTCCCACGAGCAGCTTTGTGGCTCTCTGATCACTGTTTGGTTAATCTTATACCGACCTACAGGCACAAGCTGAAATCAGCTAAACCGGTATATAGGACTGTTAAAAGATGGACTAATGATGCAGAGCAGGATTTACAAGCTTGTTTGACCTCACTGATTGGAGTGTTTTTGAATCTGCTGCCACCGATCTGGACGAGCTCACGAGACCGTAACATCTTATATCAGTTTATGTGAATATACATGTATGTGCATTCCTACCAGGACTCATCTAACCTACAACAACGACAAACCATGGTTCACTGCAAAACTCAGACCACTCCGTCAGGCCAAAGAAGATGCTCACACGAAGGGGGATAATGTCTTGTATAAACAGTCTAAATCCACACTGGAAAAGGAGATCAGAGTGTCAAAGAGGAATTATTCTGAAAAATAAAGATTAAATTCTCTTCCAGTGACTCGGCATCAGTGTGGAAAAGTCTAAAAGAAATCACCAACTACAAGACACCATCCCCCAGCACTGTGGAGAATCAACACCTGGCAGACGATCTGAACGAGTTCTACTGCAGGTTTGAAAAAACACCCCACACCCGCCCTGAATACCTCTCCACACAACCATTCACACCTTCAGCAACCCCCCTCTCCCCCACACCTTCAATTCAGATCAGCGAAGAAGAGGTGAGCCAGGTCTTCCGGAAGCAGAAAAGGAGAAAAGCACCAGGCCCAGACTGTGTTACACCAGCCTGTCTGAAATCCTGTGCTGACCAGCTTGCCCCCATCTTCACACTGATCTTCAACAGATCACTGGAGCTGTGCGAAGTCCCTTCATGCTTCAAACGCTCCACCATCATCCCCATCCCAAAGAAGTCCAAAATTACAGGATTTAATGACTACAGGCCTGTGGCTCTAACTTCTGTGGTCATGAAGTCTTTTGAAAACTGGTGCTGGCCCACCTGAAGGACATCACTGGACCTTGCTGGATCCTCTTCAGTTTGCCAACAGAGCAAACAGGTCTGTGGACGATACAGTAAACATGGGACTGCATTATGTTCTGCAACATCTAGACAGACCAGGGACTTATGTGAGGATCCTGTTCGTGGACTTCAGCTCGGCCTTTAACACTATCATCCCAAACCTCCTCCTGCCCAAACTAACTCTCCGTGCCCACCTCCGTCTGTCAGTGGATCAACAGCTTCCTGACAGACAGACAGCAGCTAGTGAGGCTGGGAAAATACACATCCAGCACCCGTACCATCAGCACTGGAGCTCCTCAGGGTTGTGTTCTCTCTCCACTGCTCTTCGCCCTGTACACCACTACTGCAGCACCGCTAAAGACCCCTCTGTCAAGCTCCTGAATTTTGCAGACGACACCACACTCATCGGCCTCATTCAGGACGGTGAAGAGTCTGCTTATAGACAGGAGGTCAAGCAGCTGGCTGTCTGTTGCATTCTCAACAACTTGGAGCTCAACATGCTTAAAACTGTGGAGATGACCGTGGATTTCAGGAGAAACCCCTCTGCACTCCCCCCACTCACCATCATGGACAGCACTGTCACTGCAGTGGAGTCATTCAGGTTCCTGGGCACCACAATCTCTCAGGACCTGAAGTGGGACACTCACATTGACTCCATTGTGAAAAGGCCCACAGAGGTTGTACTTCCTTCGCCAGCTAAGAAAGTTCAACCTGCCACAGGAGCTGCTGAAACAGTTCTACTCCGCCATCATTGAATCCGTCCTTTGCACTTCTATAACTGTCTGGTTCAGCTCAGCTACCAAATCTGACCTCAGAAGACTACAGAGGGTTCATGAGCGAACCTCACATTGGTACAACGCACAAACCTCCCTCTATCACAAGAACTGTACTCGTCCAGAGTGAGCAAAAGGGCTGGCAGAATCACTCTGGACCCCTCACATCCAGCACACTCCCTCTTTGAACTGTTGCCATCTGGTCGACGCTACAGAGCACTGAGCACCAGAACGACCAGACACAGGAACAGTTTCTTCCCTCAGGCCACCCATCTCATGAACACTTGACAATAACCATCGAACACACACTATTTATTCACTCATAAACCTATTTATCTAACACACATACTCAGTCCACACCTCAAATTTGCACATAATATACAATACCTGTACATAAAAAAAAATGTCTCATTGTACTATACCTGCACACAACATTGTCAATTTATAAATGTTGTATGCCTTATTTACTGAATTTTTTCTACCCCAACAGAAGTTATTATTTTTATTATCTGTGTCCTGTCTTGTCACTGTCATTCTGTTACTCTGTGGAAGCTTCTGTCATGAAAACAAATTCCTTGTATGTGTAAACATACCTGGCAATAAAGCTCATTCTGATTCTGATTCTGAAAGCCACATTATGCTTTAATCATCCAGTGAACAAGCCAGAGTCGACAGTGGCAGAGAACGAAAAACTAGCCGGAGAAAAAAACATCACTGTTACTATTAGAATTGTTCGCAGTTAGGGTTAAATATTAGGGATGCACCAATTTTGGCTAAAACAGTTAAGATAATTATTTTCGTGTAATGGCAGATAAACAGTAAATTGCATATATTTAAATTTAATAAAAATTTAATAAATAAATTTGCCTAAATAAATGAAAACACAAAGAATAAAAATACTTCAAATCAATAGTTTTAAGGGCTACAAATGAATTTAGGCACCACAACATTATATTGTTCAGTATGAAAAATTTATATTTTCAGAATTGCTGAAGATATTTGACAGCATTTAAATTATTGGTGTTTTTAAAACTGAATTGGTAATGAGTGTTAGATCATCGCAAAATTAATCTAAATGTAAATATAGCTGAAGTAACCATGCACAGTTAAAGGTATAGTAGAACCCCAAAATGTAAATTCTCTTACTCACCCTTATGTTGTGTATGATTGCATTCCTTAATATTCGTCTGTAAACAATTATTTTTTATTATTAGTTATTTGTTTTGTTGTTGTTTTTGAAGTCAGTGGTAATAATCTTCCAAATATCTGCTTTTATGTTTCACAGAAGAAGTCAGTCATATAGGTTTGGAACAACCTAAGGATAAGTACATGATGATAGGTTTTAAGTTTTTGAGTGGACTATTCTATTATGTATCTAATAACAGCCACTATATATCAAGTAACACCCAATACAGTAAGTTACAAAATCTGTAATATCACCTGAATAACGGATATGGTACAGCTATATCATACATATCTATAAGGGATTTTTTTTTTTAAACCTCTCATCATAGTAGTTAACCTCGTCCTGCACTGTTTGCACTAAAGACATGAATGATACCTCAAATTGTCTGGCTTTTCTTTTCGGTTGATGAACATTAAAGCAGGCAAAAATATCAAATTGACTTAAAGGAAAGAAGAAATAACACACGATTGGAAATGCTTCTCATGCCCTCGGATGCGTACTACTGCTCACTCACACACCTAAATGCACATTAGCGCTATAATCTCTATATCTCAAAAACAATGCACACAAACATCACATCAAATACTCTCGATAAGAGCAGGAGTAAGTAATGCATTAACTGAGCTAGCTACCTCCTAAGAGCGGGACCCTGACCACTTCTGCAAACACGCTTCATCTATTAGCACGCTATTCCAGCAGCATCCTTCGTGCTGTGAGTTGCATTCTGTCAAACCCTCGGGGACACGTCTGTCTGTCTCTCATACCCACTACACAGTCACACATGCTCCGTTTCCCATTAAAGTCACACAACACGCATACATGCAACCCCTGTCCGCCGTTAGCCTGGGCTGCGGGCTTCTTCTCTGAACGCGAGGGTTTGTTTTATGCCCCATCGGTTGCTTAAATTGCTCTCTCCCGGATGGCCGCTGAATCAATAGCAGCCCGCTTTATCAGCTCATGTGAACTGGAGTGTAACTTCACAAATAATGCTGGCTGATTGCTTGTGAGCTGCCAATCAATTGTTTGAGCTCGCCTCTCACGCCGAGGACGGTGAAGGTTGGACGCTGGAGTTTAGTCCTGATGGTTAATGTTTTTTTCGGGAGGTTTCACCTGCTGCTTTAGAGTTGCACACAAATTCAGATGCATTTTCACCTCTAGTACCATTTGGCACATCAGTTTACCTGTAATTTCTAAGCTCAAAGCACTGAAACTGATTTGAATGATTGTGGGTGATGTCAAAGATTAAGCGATAAACTTTTTGCACATATTTAGGCAGTGATCTATACTGCACTTCTATGAAAACAAGGCTTTTTCACCCTCTGGTTTGTTTTCTGTTAAACTCAGTTGAAATGATGGCTTAATAGTATCAGTCACTTGGGTGAATTCCTCTTGAAACCTGTGCAGATCAGTGAGGTGTGAAATGAGAAATTTCACAGTGTAAGTGCTTTGCATCTGATGATCCTCCACGCCACACTTTTGAGCAACAATATGAAGTATTTTAGTGTGCAACACCTCACATAAGGCTTAAGATACCTGAGAATTCTTCTCCTAAATTACACATTTCACCAGTTTCACTGTACTTAATGTTTAGTAATCTGAGCTTTGATTGACGGCTGGGCTTGGGGAGGAACTGTTTTTTTTTGGCAGTAAAGGGTTGTTGTATGACATAGTTTGAAGTCAAATGTATTTATATAGCACTTCATAGTCTCAAATTAAGTATTGTTTCATGTACTATATGAGTACATGCAGTGTACTATGAGTACATGTACTAAAAATATTTTTGGCCCTTTGACAAGTTGCTTTTCCTCTTTTATAAGTTGCTTTGGATAAATGCGTCAGCTAAATGCATAAATGTAAACATAAATTCAGTTCAATAACTGTCAGTGTTGCGAAGTTCATCAATTATGAATTGAGTTCAGTTTAGCTTTAAGCAGCTCTAAGACAGTGTCATTATTCAGCTCAAGTCAGTTCAATATTGATTTAATTCAGTTCAATAACCGTGTCAGTGTTACAAAGTTAGTGTTATTATCCAGCTCAATTCATTTCAAATTGTGTTCTCATGCGATAGTGTCAGTATAGTTAAATTGATAAGAATAATAAATATTAATTGTGTTTTAAACCTATTTTGGGTATCGTTTGGGTTTTTTACGATACCTGTGCCAAATCAATACTTTTAAAATGGTAACGGTGCCTGAACCGATACTTTAAAAAGAAGAGCCACGATGGATAACATTAAAGAACATTAAAAATATTGAAAGAAAATATACATAGCATTCACATGCTCCTTGGATGCTCTCATTTCCCGAGTTGTGCTTCCCTTACTCTAAGGCTAATAAATGTATTTCACGATCTGGGTCATTATTTAATACAAAACAATATTTAATACAAAAACCACACATAATGTTTCTACTGTATCTCTGTCAATCACTCTGATATTTAGTTAAAATTAGTGAATTGACTGAGTGCTGTCTGTCACTGTCTTTAATCAGTTCTGTGAATGACTGTATGGTATGCTACGTGCACTGTAATATGTTTTATATAAAATTTTCTAATTGAAAATAGCAACATGACCGTTTTATTAAGTATGCGTTCATATGTGTTAAGGGCTAGATTTTCAGCTGTTGTGTGATGAGGGGTGAACGCAGCGAAAACTTTACAGTAGATGGGGAACCGATTGCTCCCCCATGACATTTTGTTAACTGTATTTATGACAAAGAACTGCATAGATACAGATATTATAGCAATCTATCGATAAACACACACCTTGAATCCTCTGTTTCTGTTGGAGTCCGCTCGCGCTGCGCCGCCGCTGTCTGCGAATTGAAGAGCGCACTGAAAGACTGGTAGGAGACAAAGTCTGCCGCCGTTTTCATGTAAAGTTTAAAGGGGACTGACTCTGAGGCGATCACAAATTTGTGTACAGTTTATGGAGCTAATCGCAATAGCCCGGTTAAAAATTGCCTAGCGCTCCCATGTTTCTTACGTCCGTTTCGGAGAAACAGAGGGTAAATATTTCAATCGATCGCTCAGGCATTTAAGTAGCACCGAAATGAGGCACCGAAATATGCGTTCTGATTCGGTTCTAGTACATACCGGTTACATAGGTGCAGTACCCAACCCTATTTAAACCCCAACTGTGCAAGTCAAAGGTGACAGTGAAAAGTAATGCAAACCTCATCAGTTGACAGTAGTGGGAAAAAAACAACCTTGGGTTAAACCAGGCTTAGCACTTGAAGTGTTGAACAACAAACTTAAAACAACATACCAGAGTTTCTTACAGGATTTTGTTTTTGGAACTGCACAGAATCAACCCCCAAAACCAAAATTTGGGCCTCACTGTGCTGAACAATAATAATCCATGTTTTTTTTTTTTAAATCATGAAAAAAAAAAAAAGATTATTTACCTGTATATTACATTTCTGGATATGTATTTTTAAGTACACATATTAACCAGTTGGATATTAGACTGATTTAAGTTTTACTAACCACGCATACTGTATGTGCATTTTTAACATTTGAATTGCATAACATTTGCACTTCTCACCTCCTTTAAAGACAAACATATATGTAATGTCTAATTACATTACATTATACTGTTGTGTTTTGTAGTGCCCAGTCAAATATGCCAGTAAAAAAAAAATCTAAAACACTCGGCTAATATGTTTAGGAAAAATAACACAATTAAAAGTGTGAGAGCACAATTGGTAGTACAACAGAACAAATGTTGTTATTAAAAGTTCAGCAAACAACATTTTAATATTGGTTACCAGCACCAACAAAATCTAATTCTAAAGACCCCAAAGCATCAGTCTTTGTTTGTGTTTGTGAGTAGAACAATTTCCACCCATTTCCATGATTCTATAATCTGATATTCCTGTTTCCCTTTTTTTTCCCCCTCATTAAATATCCGGTTTCACTTGGGAATTCACATTAAGGAAGCTAAATTGGTTGTGAACGCCATTTCATGCCGACTTTAATCCAGAATATTTTTAAGAAAGCTTTTTTTGAGCATCAACAAATCCAAGTTATTTGATGTTCGTGCACATTTTTCACGGGTGATCCACTTGCCCCCCTTGCTGTTTCTTTCAAAATGCTAACCTGCTCTCGTTTTTCAGCAGCACAGAGCCGCCCGCACTGCATTATTAATAGAGAAGCGCTGTTGCCTTTGCTCCTTGGGTGCAGGCTGAAGCACTCTCTCCAAACCTTGTGGGATTTGGACTGTTTCATGCCCGTAAGATCAGTGCACACAGACTGCTTCAAAACACAGAGAGCAAGTCACAGGCCAGATCATAGGGGACCGTGTGCTGCCATGAAAGTGTGTGTGTGTGTGCCACAGCTTGTTACCCAGTCCCTGGGTGACACAACACAGTCTTTTATGTATTCATAATCGCCTTATAAATGACCCTCCAAACATATGCTCTTGTGAAGAACACCAAAATATTAAAACAGTGCTCATTTGGAAGGAACTCATCTTACTTATCAGTTCCCACAGGGCACAACACACAAATAAAGCCCTGCGGTCTTTCTAGGAGGTAGGATTCACAATAGCCTCCAGCTACTGAAAGCGCGCACACACACAAAACTCTTCTGTAACCTTATTTGTTTTGTTTTTTAAGCGTTTTATTAATTTGAGGATGGTTTGCAGGGGTTATAGCAACTAGTGGACTAATCAACTTTAGTTCTTCCACTAGTTGAAGCTTTGGGACTGTGTCTTGTTGTGGATCATGTAACTCCAGTTCTGCTTGTTCTGTATGATGGCAGCCACAAATCTAGTGATAAATAATCATATATTTAAATTGGGTGAGCAGATCACAAGAGCACAGTGTCTGAAGTCTTCATGTCGTAGGAGCAAAATATAAAGGAAAAAGCCAAGAACCCACAGCATATCAGTGAATATACAGTGGGAATAGAAAATAATCACCCCCCCCCTCCCCCCTTTATATCACATTTGGTTCTTGCAGCCTGAAATGGAGACGGACAGAGTTTTTGTTTTATCCAGCTGTATTTACTCAGTGGCAACTATATAACAGCCAGTTCAAGATATACACCACCATGTCCGAAAATAAATAAACAGAATCACTGAGTTGGAAAAAGAATCACCCCCTCCTAAAAGTGACTTGTAAACTCAATCAGGTGTAGCTAATCACCTTCTCAATGGCACACAAAGCCATTTGATTAGCTCAGAATGAAAAGAGCTTGCCTGGAGCATTTCAGTTCTTGGTAGTGCAACTGAAGCAAACAATCAACTATGGATGGCAAGGCACTGTCAAAAGATCTCCGGGATAAAGTTGTGGACAGGCACAAGTCAGGAGATGAATACAAAAAAAAATTATTCAAAGGCTTTATCAATGCCTAGAAGCACAGTGACGTCTATTATTAAGAAGTGGAAGGTATTTGGTTTAACACAGACCCTCCCTGGATCAGGACGTCGCTCCAAACTGGATGAAAGAGCCAGGAGGAAACTGGTCAGAGAGGCTACAAAGAGGCCTACAGCAACTCTGAAGCAGTTGCAGGAATATATGACAAGAGTGGGCATTGTGTGCATGTGACAACAATATCACATTCTCCACAAATGTGGCTTGTATGGGAGGGATACAAGAAAAAAGCCACTCATCAAGAAAGGCCATATGCAGTCACGACTGAGCTTTTCCAAAACGCACATTGAAGATTCTGAGGCAGATGAGGCTAAAATTTTATTATTTGGCCTCAACCCCTAACGATATGTCTGGCGGAAATCCAATATTGCTCACCATCCAAATAACAGTATTCCTACAGAAAAGCATGGAGGTGTTTATATCCTGTTATGGGGTGTTTCTCTGTAGCAGGGACTGGAGCACTTGTCAAGATTGAAGGAAATATGGATGGGGCAAAATATTGTCAAATTATTGAGGAAAATCTGCTGCCCTCTGCCAGAAAGTTGTCAGTGGGAAGAAGGTTAACTTCCAACATGACAATTTTTTTGTACCCACTGTACTTTTTTTGCAGTGTAACATCATTACATTTTACTTGAATAGATGAATGCAGATAGCAAAATGCACTTCCATTTACACCTTTATTAAATGTGGTCAGAATTCATCATAGACAACCTCTAAATGTGCTGACAGAAAGTCCATTTCACACTGTCAAGAGCCTTTAAGCAAACAGGCACTGGTAAAACATCTACTATGCTTTGGGGTCATTCTGTGTCGAATCAACAAATTTCAGAAACTTTCTTGGCTAAAATGTTTGATTTTGTTTAAATTTTATGAAGAAAGACAAACAAAAATAGTAATGAAAGTCAAAATATTAAATGTCATGAATGAATATTTACTGAGTAATTAATTTTGAAGAGGAGGTTTTCACCTGAGATTTGAAGCCAAATGAAAGGGTGTATTTGGTTTTCAACCTTTGAAAATTGGTAAAATTTGGACATGAAGTCACATTGAGATACCCATATCTCTGGGATTGAACCATATATGGCCTTAAAAATTAAGATTACCAAGAAAGTTTGTGAGAAACCAAAATTTTTAGCTATTGTTGCTTCCAAATAGTTTTAGTCAAAATAAACTGTCTTTGAATAGCTGTCAAAAGAGAAGAATTTTTGCTCCCATAAGGAATTAAAACCAGCAGGGACGAACTGGATCATGCTAACCAACCCCATTTCTTTGATTAGTAATTTACATAAGAATATACAACATACATTTACAAAACCTTGACTCTATGAGAGTTGGAATAGTTTCCTATGTAATGCATCTCATCGTCGTACTGAATTTGGTTTTAATCTAGGTCAGTTTCAGCTGTGTTCTAAGCTTTATAATGGCAGTGAAGGGTGTCGCGATTTGAAGCACAGAAAGTGCAATATTCCATATTAAAATGTGCCTCACACGGCTCGGGGGGTGAATAAAGGCCTCCTGTAACGAATCCATACAGTTTTGTATGATAAATATCCATATTTAAAACTTTATAAACTGTAATCTCTAGCTTCCGCTAACTGTCGTATGCGTGTTCAAGAGAGAGTGGTGTTCCAGTGGATGAAATAGGATGTAGGCATAGCATAATCTTCGGTGAGAATATGCTAGTCTCGCGACAACCCAGCAGGTCGCCGTAATCAGAATCGATCGAATGAGCTTTATGCCAGTATGTTTCACACACGAGAATTTGTTTGCATGACAGAAGCTTCCGCAGTGCACATATGACAGCGACGAACAAAACACAGATAATAGAAAGAAGAATTCAAAATTAAAATAAACAATAAATACGGAATAACAATATATAAAAATGGGTAAGTCCGCCCTGGCTAGATAGCTGATGTACCGCTTGAACTGAGGCACTACAGCGATTGCTCATGCCACATTAAAGAGCGCCAAAACGCTATTTATTGTTTGAATGTCGTTACGAATTTGGCAGAATTTTGAAGCTGATACTTTGTTTATTAAAAAGAAACAAAGCTTTTTGCGATTAATCGACGGCAAGTGTGCTTCAAATAATATGAAGTTCAAGCATTAACAGAACACAGCATATAGACCAAGATCTTGATAATATGCCTCTATTAGAATCGATTATAAATGAAGAATGTTAACGATAATTGTTAATGCCACACAACTGCCAGCTTTCCCTGTTTGTAGTTTGTTCAAGTTGTGCAAATAGACATCTGCTTTTCTAGGCACTTTTACTTTGCAAATCTACCGTCATATTTCAATCGCTCTCATGCTGCCCATAACTGGATCTAATAATCGCGTGGCGTTCTAACAAAATATCACTCCAAATATAATATTTTGTCGTGAATGCAGCACTCTTAGAGGCATGTGGCACCAATCCTATAATTTTGTCTATTAACAACTAACATTAATAGTAAAATACTTAAGACACAGTACATGCCATTGTGTAAGGTCAAATTACTTGAATGTTTTGTATCATGACTAAATGCAAATTGTGCTCTCTCTTGCTGCAGTTTTCCAAACCAGACCTTGAGTGTTTAGCAAATTCACAACTTCCCCTCATTTGAAAGGGCTATTTCGCATGTTTTGTGCCTTTAGACAAGTAGTAAAATTGGAGAGACAGTGAAGCATCAAAACTAATTTAGTTAAAGTGAAAACAAGGGGCAATTTTATTTCCCAGAGATGTTTAATTCTCTTTTAAGGTCTATCCTTGCATGTTCTGTAGGAACTGAATTAGCTTCCACTATTATTCTACTCCTGTTGAGCACACAAGTGGATTGATATGGACGTTTGCAACACACCAGAAACCCAATCGCTGGCGAATGATGAACACAGAAAGAAACCACTGAGTGGTTAATCATCATTCACTCCACACTGTAATGAATCACTGACCTACATTGACACGGTCTAGAATGAGCCCACTGCTGTGACATGTTTGTCCGTCTCGGTTCTGCACAGCTCCGTGTACATCAGCTGGCAGTGAGCTGGACATTTGGGGTCGATTGATTGTGCAGTCCCGCAGAGGGTTTATAATTGACTCTTTGTAGCTAAAGATGAAGTGTGTCACTAAGTTTACATCACCCCTTGTATGCAAAACGTTCATAATTTGTACAAAAATAAGAGGATCATGAAATTGCATTTTATTTTTTATTAGTACTTTCTTGATAGCTAGTTCACAACCGATGTTTATTATACTCCATACGCCAACCCTAAAAATAAGAACTGAATTTGTGTAAAAATGACCCTGTTCACAAGTTTACATACCCTTAAATCTTAATACTGTGTGTCATTTCCTGGATGATCCACGACTGTTTTTATGTTTTGTGAATGTTTCATGAGTCCCTTGTTTGTCCTGAGCAGTTAAACTGCCTATTGTTCTTCTGAAAAATCCTCCAGCTCCTGCATATTCTTTGGTTTTCCAGCATCTTTTGCATATTTGAACCATTTCCAGCAGTGACTGTACGATTTTGAGGTCCATCTTTTCACTCTGAGGACAATTGAGGGACTCATACACAACCATTACAAAAGGTCAAATTGATGCTTTGTAAAGGAAACACGATGCATTAAGAGCCGGGGGGTGTAAACTTTTGAACAGGATGATGTTGTGTAGATTTTTCTTATTTTGATTAAAATACATATTATATAACACATAACATATTTTTTTCATTTAGTACTGCTATTCAGAAGCTACATAAATACATACATGTTTCCCAGAAGACAAAATAAGTACAATTTACCCTGATCATCCAATTTAAAGGGAACCACCCTCCAGCTCTTAATGCATCGTTTTGCCTTCTTGAGCATCAGGTAATGTTTTGACCTTTTGTAATTGTATAGTACAACGGTTTCCTCATTGTCCGTCAGAGTGAAAAGATGATCTCAAAGTCATACAGTCCACGTGGAAAGGGTTCAATATGCAGAAGATGCTGGAAACAAGAATGTGCAGGATCTGGAGGATTTTCCTGAAGAACAGCAGGCAGTTGAACTGCTCAGGACCAACAAGGGACTCATGAACATTTCACAAAGCTAAAACAGTCATGGATCATCCAAGACATACACGCAGTAGGAATATTCGATATATATGACAAGGTAATTTTTACAGAATTCCGTTTTTTTTTTTTTTTTTATTTTTGTCTTGTGGAGTATATATAAACATCTGTTATGTGAAATAGCTTATTCAAGAACTAAATAAAAAATAACATGCAATTTTCATGATCCCTCTTATTTTGTGAAAATTATTAACATTTTGCATATTCTTCAAGGGGTACGACCACCCTCTAAGGGCACCCCCTGTATATATACATAACTATATGTATATGTATATGTTGCTATTGCAAAACCATGAGTTTTATTTTTATTTTACACTACAGCGTACAGTACATTCGTGTCATTGCCCTCAACCAATTTTGGTTATACAGACGTTTATGGAAAAATAAATATCTAAGCTTTGTCCTGGCAGAAACCTTAAAGATGCCCCTGACAAGTAATTTGCTGTGTTAATTGAAATAGAAATAAAAAAAGAAAACCGAAATATACTGATAGACTAAAAACAAAACAGACAGAACAGAATTGGTAAAATAATTGAAACTAAATAATAATATGAAACTGAAAACGAAAAAAAAAAAACTAAACTAAATCAGGTTAAATCTAAACAAAAGTATAATAACCTTGGTACGGAGTGTGTTTTGTATCTGTAGTGTGGTTTTTTTTTGTTCTAAAAGTGTCATGACACTTTTTTCCCCCTGAGATTAAAACACATTGTTAGGATTTTTGGTGATTTCTTAGTCGATGTGTATTCTTAAACTCTAGTGGTTGTTGACATCAGCAGTCTCATTCATGAGTCTGCACTTTATCCTATGAAGTCTGCAGGCTTGTAATTATTCATGACATTGTGTGACCTTTTCCTTTAAATTTTGAATTTATAACAAATGCCATCCATTCTTACTGTGAGTGTGTTAGCAAACCGCTTATATCAAACTTTGTGAATCAATTCAGATGCAGTTCCTAAATTGTAAAAAAAAAAAAATTGTGAAAAAAGTGTATTAATTTACAGATTTGTATATACATGTTTTGTGAGCTTACAAAACCTAAAATACCTCCTAAAAAAACTTCCCAAAAACCTAAAAATAAGTCCTGTAATTGCGTGCATCCAATTGGAGAATTCAGACAAATTGTAATAATAATAATTACTGATATTTACTGATAATGATACTGATAATTACTGATACTGAGTTTCACTCTCCATCAATCGATCTGTGCTATTTTTCAATTCATCTCAATGGATGCGCAGCGCACCTGTATTTGACCTAGCAGCGGACGCTAACTTAGTGTGAAACTCGCCGTTGCTTTGCTGAGAGCACTGTTTTTCTCACACACGCAAAGAAAAAGACCGAAAGAGAACGAAAGACTTACATACCATGCTGATTTGACGCACTACATTTAAACAATATACTTTGTTGTATTTTCCTGTCAGAATAATGAGATACTGCTGGTTTCTCCGGTAGACAACGTGATTAATATGCATGAACGTCTATTCAGGCTCAACATAATCTTAGTGTATGTATATATGTATGTATGATATACTATATATATATATCTGTATGTATGTACAGTCAGTCTGGTAAATAAACTAAAAACAATTTCCTAGCCAATGGTGATTATATTGCCAAGGTGTGCGTAGAAGGTTGTAAAGTATTAAGAACAAAGTTTTCATTTATAACATCAGCATGTGTTTTGTTCTGTGCTGATATGACCTGCCTTTATTTTGATTTGTTTCTGTTTGTTTCTTCAGTAAGATTAGTCTTTGCCCCCTCAAGCCATCTTTCACTCAAGCCACTCTCGTTCTTTATCTTTCTGTCTTCATCTGTCCTCATCCTTCTCTCTATCTCTGTCTTTTTCTCTCTGTCCAGCACATACACTCGTATCGCTGTCTCCGTCTTTATCATGCACTGGGTGTTTTAGGGGCCTACACTAAAGAATAGAGAGAGCTGCGAATCCATTGCTCTCAACAGAGATGCTGGATTGCAAGACACACAGAGGAAAATCACAAGGGTTTCTGAAAGTGATGCTTCACATGTGACAAAATAATCTGAATATTTTTACTTCTGCTGCATTGCACTCTGAGGTATTTCAGACTGGTGGGTCCAGCTTTCAGAAATCTAATTCACTGTTCTTGTTTTATTTCAAGTTGACCCAGATTTTTCCACAACTGCCAAACATAACTTACACATTACACTCCTTCATTTTATGTGCATCATTTCCGGCGTCCTTTTATGTGAATAACTGCAAAATTAAATATTTGTAAAATCAATTAGATGATTTGATGAACCACAAATCAACGAATCTGTCTTATGGATGCCTTGTGTAATTAGGTTGCTGTTGGGTTTGTGTTCAGAATGCATGACTCTGAAGCATTTGGGGAAAAAATACAGTATAATAAATATAATAATAATAATAAACGTCTTAAAAATACAACGTAGTGGTACACTTAATTAACACGATGCAATGGCCATAGACATCCATGTGAATGGCTTTAACAGCAGTGCTTTAAAGCAGATCAATTGAAACACTTTTCCAAGTATTTTAGCATGTTTTTTTATCCTGATGTAAAATCCTTTCAATTTAGTCTTGTATATGTTCATATTAGTCCACTTTGTCTGAAATGGTGTACAATATTATTTAAGGAAAATGGCATTTTAGTTGTAAAATGCCATTTAAAAAAATGTTAAAGGGGTCATATGATGCTATTTTAAAGATCATTATTTTGTGTATTTGGTGTAACAGAATATGTTGACATGCTTTCATGTTCATTATTTATAGAAACACATTATTTTTTAAAATACTGTACTTTACTGTAGGTCCTCTATGCCCCGCCTCTCTCAAAGGCGTCGTTTTCAACAAAGCCCCCTCCTTTGACAAGCGCAGTCTGCTCTGATTGGCCAGCTGACCCTGTGCATTGTGATTGGCCGAACACCACAAGCACTCGTCGGAAATGTAATGCCCCTTACCATAATCGCAGCTTCAGCTTTCAAAGTAAATATCAAGCCAGTTAATAATTTTGTTAGTTTTACCATCAGTTCAAGCAAGAAAGGGCAACAGAGTCGCGTGACAGACCCAGTGATGATGCAGTACACAAGCCGCGGTTAAGACTGCTGACGTGCTATGATTTCTGACAGATAGTTCACTCTCTGTGATGTGACCCTGTTCCCCCTCACACACACCTCCCCCCCCCAAACCAACACACACACGACGCGTTACTCTGCTGCACTGCGCAAAACTCCGCATTTGAACAGTCAGTAGCAAATACTTAAACTGATGACAAAACATACATGCAGTCGCTGATTCAGAAGCGCCAGATTGTCAAAGCAAAGTCGGAAATTTACCCTTTTTTTTTTTTTTTCAGAAAATGCCTTTGAAAACAGCCAGCCTTGGACTCTTCTAGGTTCAAAAAACTGTCGACCATAAAATGCTTTGCACAAATTCGAAAATCTGGGTTGTGCTGTTCTGTTGTAAAAAAAATCTTAACCAATGATTCCTAATTGAATCTACTTCCGGAAGGCCAAATAAAGTGCTTTGCTTTCGCACTGAAACACACAGCATCTCCCGGACATGGCTGCATCAACACTAACTGCATTTACTGAAACCACACCTTCTTTCTTTGCATGAACATTTGGCCGGCATTATGCAAATATTCCCACATAGCGAGGTAGATATGTGGGGGTGTTTTTTCTTTTCCTTGGTGTTAGAAGAGCCATTTTAGGTAGGCGTGGCTGACTCTTAACTTTTATATTAAGATTTGAGTAAATTGAGACATTTTAGTCTTTGCAACTTTACAGATCAACTTTATGCACCAAGAGCTTGTAACACACCAAAGAGAACAGGACAAATTGAAATCTCATCATATGACCCCTTTAAAACATTTAATAGTTTCAATGTAGCAAATATATAAAAGATTTTTTGACAAAGTACCAACATGTTACTTCTAGTGTATTATGCTATTATTAGCATTAGTTACTTTTAGTCGCACTTAGTTCACATGTGTGTGTGGTGTGTGTGAGGTGTGTGGGTGTGTGGTTGGACAGTATCGGTGTGTGTACCATAGATATAGATATATTATCATAGATATATATTATTATTTATTAGATACATAAAATGCCTCTTTATCATTTTCTGTCATTAAATGTACGTAGATTCACGTGAAACTAGTGACTCATCCCTTGTAAGAACAGAGTAACCCTCTCTTTCACCCTTTTTCAGCTTTATTTCTCTTTCGCTTTGATGTTGTTTTTTTATATCCCTCCTCTTTCTTGAAGAGAGACAGAGTAATTAATGTTGTTTTTCATCTTCTGTCTCTTCCCTGCTCTGCTGGTTTCAAGCACTAACTGTGAAAAAAGAAAGATTCATCCAAAAAAAAGAAAAAATCAATAGCTGTGTTGAGCACTGGAGAAGAGAGAGCTGTTAGTTTGACCATCTTCATCCTCCTTATCTTTCCAGTTTACAGTCGATGTTTTCGAATAGGTCACAATGGTCCAGATCCAAACACCAACCCCCCTCATTCTTCCAGTCTTTCGCTCGTTCCTCGTCCCCAGTGAATCCGTGTCAGGCTGCTGACCGTCTGCTCTTCTGTGCACCCAGCTGGAGCGGTCGGCGCTCATTAATCCCTGTCTACACCTAAAGAGCCACTTAAGATGATGTAGAGCCCGTCTATGCACATACCTCCAGTCCAGCGGCAGACTGACAGCACAGCCATGTGCCCACGGTCCCCCACAAGCCTCACACCACACATTAGGTATACTTGAAGAAACGAGGAGAGGGTGGGGTATATAATAATCCAATGAATTAAATACATTGAAAATTAAATGTATTTCATCTCATTTGATTTTTTTTATTTATTATTTATTTATTCATTTATTTTTGCTGTAAAAAAAGGCAAACTACCTATTTTGTCCACTTCAAAAAAGTTTTACATCCAAATAAATTAATAGCGCTTTTGAAAAACTTTTTTTTGTTAAATAATTTACAGTACACTCGCATCAGATGAAAACATATCAATAGCTTAGATAAGCTGTTTTTCTCCACATCAGGTCTTCTATCATGTTGAGATCACATGACTAGCTGTATACTAAGTCCACTGTCATATTAACCAGAATAATACAAAAAAAATTACTTTTACCTTTAAAGTTAATATGTAATGACATTTACAGCACATTACTTGACCTAAAGCTGCAGTACAGAAAATATTTTGGTTAAAAGTTATAAATAAATATATAAAAGTTAAACTATTACACAGGTACATAAACAGACTTTCACCTTGACACAAAACATATCTGCAGTATAAAAAAGGGACACAACATGTAGCAACAAAGTAGTAACAATAAAAGTATACTCTTCCTTCTAGATGTTTTTGTTTTTTTGTGTGTGTAAATGCCTCTATTTCACCATCATTTTTATAAGCAATTATGCAAACTCTTACTAAAAAAAATCTACACTTCTGCAGGTTGAAACAAAGAAAATATGAAAATTTATCTTGTGCTTGTTCCAAATTGCTGCCATCTGGTGAAAAAAAAAAAAGTTTGTCAGGTCAAAATTGTTATGACAATAATGTCCAGCGGATGGCCAAAATGTTCTATGAAGCTACAATCTGAGTAAGATTTCGATTGTATGCTTAGAATGATCCATTTTTATATTTATTTAGACATTATCCAACTATTATATGTCAAAGTTTGGTATATATTTAAAAATCATTTTCAAGCGTAATTTTTGCTGTCTTTTTTTTTTCTTTCAGATATTCAGATTGATTTTTTTCAATTTTTAAACCACGCTTATAAGGGTTAATTTGCCTCAAAAAGTAAAGTTGATTTGGTATAAGAATACAAAGACATACATTCTTTTAATTTAGAATAACATAAACCAATGAATCATGTGAATTAAAATCCTGGAACATGAAAACAGTCCATTTGGATTTCATGTTAACTTTAAATCAATTTAGGAGATTTTCCTGCACAATCATCATATAAAATGTTGATTTGAAATGTGAGTCCTGCTATTAGTGGCAGTGCTGTCCTGCCTTGAATTAAAACACTAACCAAGCTAACAGGCCAAGGAAATCGTTCGGTCTACACAACCCCTGCCATGCTGACCCCCATCTCACAGCCTTCCCTGCCTGCCTGCCTTATCCCGGCCGAGAGCACTTAAGTCCCATCCTGCCTGGGGCTAATGTAGCAGGCAACTCGGGCCTCATCTGCTGCCGACAAGCACTTCAGCCCTTCAATCAATAGTGCTTGTAGAACTGCTCAATTTCCACAGGGGGAATGGTGGGGGTGGAGAGAAGCAGAGGTATTTGATTGCCTCTTCAGCTCAATTCCCTTGTCTAGCTCCAACTGTGTGTGGGGGACTTATTTTATTCATTCATTCAGTTATACTTGTTGGTGTTTTTACCATGTGAATACCGATTCGCTCTTGTTTCATTGTATTCTCCGCATGCAGAATTGGAGAATGCGGTTTTGTGAGTGCAAGTGTGTGAATCACTAATCAGTCTGGTGACACACCTGAGCAATGCCCCTGCCCCCTGGGTGCCATGCATTATAAATCAAAAGACTGGATTTGCATGCATTGTTATTATTAATCATGCATCTACAGTTGTAGAAAGGAAAGCAAGGTTCAGAAAAATGCTAATGAGCCATGCTGACTGTGAATTTTCTATTGTTTGTCTGGACTCTAGGCATAAATAAACATGCTATAGTTAATTATTGATTAAAGACCCAGGGGCATAATACACAGGACATACAGTGAAGGCGGCATACGTTTAGCAGATCCAGCGCCAAAGCATCGTGCCCCTTGGTGCATCTTTGCGTCTATCATGAATAGAATACCAAATGTTTCCTGCGTGTGTGATCTGAAGCCCTCTAAATTGATCCAGCATTTTACCCAAGAGGAGATGGGAATTACATTATTTTATTAACTGGGAGTATGCGAGTGTGGATTGCTTTATGGCAGGGATCCTCAAATCTGGCCCACGAGATCCACTTTCCTGCAGAGTTTAGCTCTAACCCTAATCAAACACACCTGAGCATGCTAATCAATGTTTTCAGGATCATTAGAAAATCACAGGTAGGTGAGTTTGATCAGGGTTGGAGCTAAACTCTGCAGCGCATTGGCCCTCTAGGGCAAGATTTGAGTAACCCTGATGTACGCGCAACAGGACAACTGTGAAGGTACAGATATCCACTGTAATCATGGGGTTTGTTACGTATTGGAAATATTTCAGTTTTAAACCATGAAGGCTGATATTAAGCTACGTGCAAACTTGCAAACAATAGTTATGCCGGTAAACGATTTAACCTCAGTCAATTAGGCTATACAAGGTGAAAGTAAAAAAGTACAAACTGACGGCGCTTTCGGCATCTGACGCTGCATTAACAGCGCATATTCTCTCAGAGACGACAAGAGAAAAATCTACTTCAACATATGCTGATAACAACATATAACTGTCTTGAATTATTCCTTAATATTTCTCTTGTGGCCCGTACATAGTGAAAAAAGAAAGAAAGCGATAAATGTATTTTGCATTAAACAGGTTGTTTTTGAAAGTCGGTGCTTGAAATAAAGCTGCTCTTATTTTCTTTGATGACTGCAGTGTTGTATAAATTGTATAAATTAATAGACCTGTTTTAAAATACCTTTTAAAAACATTTTCAATGAGGAGTAAGCTAGCCTAATCTTTTTTATTATCCTCACAGCGTGTCAGTTATGCGGTGATGCGCTATGAAATTATTGCGGGGCAAATTAATTGTAATTTAATTCTTCACCTCTTACCTCCGTATAAAGCGCAGCTCTGCTTTGTTTACAGTGGTAACCTTACCAAAGAAACGATATATCATGGCTGGTTCTTAAGCGCCACCTGCTGTCAGAGAGTGAATTTACGCCTCATACAGACCTGCTGCTGTTTTTGTTTCATGCAGATGTTTAATTTTATACAGTCTATGGTTTTATGTAGCAAAAATATAAAATAAATAAAGCCTAAAGTCAAACCATTCTGTTTTGGTTTTAAATCCTGAAATTTAAAACAAAAACAACTGCTCTTGCAACATGTGTGTAGCATCTTTGTTTGGATTGTGATTAAAATGCAGTTGTTGCCTCTAATTTCAAATGGTTGCAGATATATTTGTTTAAGGCCAGTTTGTTTTTTTAGCAAGCAAATAGCCAATAAATTAATTTGCTTCAAAAAATCAGTCAGAATCAGCCAATTTGCTAGTAAAAAAAAAAAGAAAGTCTGATACTGAATCGGCTATGATCGGTGCATCACTAATTGAAATACTAAATAAAAGGCTTCAAATTGGAAGTACAATCTAAGATGTCTTTTTCTATCAATTCTTCAATAGGTAGATCTTGTCGTTGATAAAAGATGAGGTAAGGGATCTTAGGCTTAAAAAGGTTGGTGACCACTGACTTAAAGGAATTGTATTGTATGCATTAACTAGTATACTCTGGAATTGTTTGTGAAATTAGTCATGAGTCTTCAGTACTAATACAGAAAATATTGATTTCTATTTTTGTGTTGAAAACTAGCATGCACAAGTGATGTAGGGTCCCACAAATGGGAATGTGCATACCGTAGATCCGTTTCATGCTTGAGAGCTGCCGAGTCATTTAGTCATAGAGATAATAAATGAGTAAATGAGTGTAAATGTCAGCATCATCATTTCTGTCTAAATAATTGAAGTGTGTCAGGTAAAACATAAGCTCAGTTATGTAATCCAATAGGTCTGCTAGTTTGTTTCAACCATAATTCCTGGTTGGTGGCTGGTGTAAATATTTGGTTGATGTCGGTGTTCGAACTATACCGTGGACTTTGGGGGAGCCCACTTCCACTTTTTTTTTTTATTATTATAAGGGAGGGGGGTTTGGTATTCGTGCACGTGCCTCAAAAGAGGGCTTACAATGACTTACAAAGATACATAACAGCTACAAGTGTATGCACTACTTGCTTTATGCAAGCACTATATAGGATAAATCACTATACAGGATTTACCCTATTATACTTTATCGACACGAATTGATAGGTGAAACAACAAACAGCCACCCACAAATAGTCTATAAACAAAGCATCAGGCTGTCTTTGAGTTCACATGAAAAAAGGTTAAAGTTACTCGTCGTCAGACTACAGAAGAATACCATAATTCCTCCGTTCAATTAGGCCTAAGACATCGAGAGTCACCCAGACCTATAACAACCCAGCCACAACACATAATTGTGAATAGCATGCCTTACCTTAACACAGAATCGACCACAGAGTCCAGCGTTTATATTTTTTCTACGAATCTTTGAGTTAACATGTACTAAACATGAGTGGAATTTGCACCGCAGCGCCCCCACACCTTGATGCTCATGACAAGAATAGCATGTATAGTTATCTTTATTGAAGTAAATTAGGTTTAAATCGCCGTCATGCATGAATGAATGATATTTTTGCAATTTTACACATAATAATCCACGATGATCACATTACACAAAACTGAAATTGCACTTCAAAATAACACATTGTCAATATTTTTTGAGACCCCCCCAAAATTTCACAAATCACGTTTTCAGGGGAGCCCATGTCTTATTAAGGGGAGCCGAGCTCCCCCTAGCTCCCCCGTAGTTCGCACCCTGGTTGATGTAGCATTATGTTTGATCTTATTTTAAAGGTACAACAGTCAAATATTTAGAAATGCATAAGTTGTAACTTAATGCTCAATTACACTACAACTAGGTTAAGGCTTAAATTACGTAAAGTTACATAAAGTGGCGGGCAAAAAAAAGTATTTAGTCAGCCACCAACTGTGCAAAGTTCTCCCACTTAAAAAGATGAGATAGGCCTTTAATTTTCATCATAGGTATACCTCAACGATGAGAGACAAAATGAGAAAAGAAAAATCCAGAAAATCACATTGTAAGAATTTTAAAGAATTAATTGGTAAATTACTCAGTAAAATAAGTATTTGGTCACCTACAAACAAGCAAGATTTCTGGCTCACAGACCTGTAACTTCTTCTTTAAGAGGCTCCTCTGTCTCCACTCGTTACCTGTATTAATGGCAACTGTTTGAACTCGTTATCAGTATAAAAAAAACACCTGTCCACAACCTCAAACAGTCAAACTCCAAACTCCACCATGGCCAAGACAAAAGAGCTGTCAAAGGACACCAGAAACACAATTGTAGACCTGCACCAGGCTGGGAAGACTGAATCTGCAATAGGTTAGCAGCTGGTGTGAAGAAATCAACTGTGGGAGCAATGATTAGAAAATGGAAGACATACAAGACAACTGATAATCTCCCTCGATCTGGGGCAAGATCTCACCCCGTGGGGTCAAATTGATCACAAGAACTGTGAGCAAAAATCCAGAACCACACGGGGGGACCTAGTGACTGACCTGCAGAGAGCTGGGACCAAAGTAACAAAAGGCTACCATCAGTAACACACTGCGCCGCCAGGGACTCAAATACTGCAGTGCCAGACGTGTACCCCTGCTTAAGCCAGTACATGTCCAGGCACATCAGAAGTTTGCTAGAGAGCATTTGGATGAACCAGAAGAGGATTGGGAGAATGTCATATGGTCAGATGAAACCAAAATAGAACTTTATGGTAAAAACTCAACTTATCGTGTTTGGAGGAGAAAGAATGCTGAGTTGCATCCAAAGCACATACCTACTGTGAAGCATGGGGGTGGAAAAATCATGCTTTGGGGCTGTTTTTCTGCGAAGGGACCAGACGACTGATCGTTTGTAAACGAAAGAATGAATGGGGCCATGTATCGTGAGGTTTTGAGTGAAAACATCCTTCCATCAGCAAGGGCATTGAAGATGAACGTGGCTGGGTCTTTCAGCATGACAATGATCCCAAACACACCGCCCGGGCAAGAAGGAGTGGCTTCGTAAGAAGCATTACAAGGTCCTGGAGTGGCCTAGCCAGTATCCAGACCTGAACCCAATAGAAAATCAATGGAGGGAGCTGAAACTCCGTGTTGCCCAGCGACAACCCCAAAACATTACTGCTCTAGAGGAAATCTGCATGGAGGAATGGGCCAAAATACCAGCAACAGTGTGTGAAAACCTTGTGAAGACTTACAGAAATCGTTTGACCTCTGTCATTGCCAACAAAAAGTATATAACAAAGTATTGAGATGAAAATTTAGTTATTGACCAAATACTTATTTTCCACCATAATTTGCAAATAAATCTTTAAAAATCCTACAATGTGATTTTCTGGATTTTTTTTCTCATTTGTCTCTCATAGTTGAGGTATACCTATGATGAAAATTACAGGCCTTTCTCATCTTTTTAAGTGGGAGAACTTGCACAATTGGTGGCTGACGAAATACTTTTTTTCCCCACTGTAAGGTTAAGCAGCAGCCCTGGCGCCAGAAACCCCTCAAAACGAATGTTGATTGAAATTCATGGTTATAATGTGTAATATATTATAAGGCCCACCAAAATACTAATACTGATACTATTAGAATTTACTAGACCTAATTTTTTATCAGTTTAAATTATAAGTATGCAGTTATTTAAATTCCAAACTTGAAATGATGTGAAATTGGCAGTCCTCCAGTTTTAAAAGAATGTTGCAGAGTGACACATTTTTGTAGACCAGCTCAGAATTTAGCATTGCCCTGATTCTTTTGGCAAAAACCCAACAGGATGTTTCCATTGGCTTTTGGATGACCAAACCAAAGTTTATGAAAGTTACATGTTCATCAGGATTTTTTTTTTTATAAATAAACAACTTTTTGGATCCTAAATACAATAGCCTTCAGTCTTCAGTCGCATGAGTCCCCACCATAGACCTTTAGTCAGGTTAGATGCCATACTGAACTAAATGTAAATGAAAACGAAGCTGTGAAGGGACATACTTACAGTCTTGACAATGGCATGCACTGTACAAAGGTTAGAACTATCAACTTTCAAACTGTTTTATGGAGTTTTTGTCTACTGATTTATTTATTTAGTAATTTTTTCGGGAAGATGTTTTGTTAGTTGAACAATCGGTTTATTGTTAAACAACAATACAATCTATTGACCGCACTGTACTTCTATCCTCCACAGACTAATTTTTATTCCTGTCAAAAATTAAACACAGTGCTAGCCTGACTAAGGTCTATCAAGCTTAGACAACTCTTTCAGACTTTAAAAAAACAATTTTTTGAAAGCTTGATTTAGAATAGTTTGCACGAGTAATACAATGAGTCTGTGAAAGCAGACTAGTGATTAGATATGTTTACCTGTTCATTGTGATGATTTTTAATATCCCCAACAGCCCCTGTAGTCCCATTTAGCCACTTCTTAATTACCTTTTTTGAGACAATGTCGTAGAACAAAACGTGACAATATCTTGAGATTGTGTTATTAACCACAGTCCTTATTTTCACTTTATTTTTAACCAAAAAACCATTGATTTCCAGACAATGGAACTGAAAGTACTTACATCCTATACTTCGATTTCGGGTTCTGCATCCCTGCAGCACTCTATTGCAGTTATATTCCAATAAGTCATTGATATTGGTCAACAACTAGACGAAACCTCTTAACTGCTGATGAAAAGCCTGTAGCAAGTGAAGTAATGTGTGTCAGGGTTTTGGGGAATGGTCGTTCGGGGTGAAGACTGTTGGTCCAGGCTGAGTGAGAGGGGAGCAGATGTTAGCGTGTGGCTCATGCCCGATTCTCCCGGGGGAAGGCAGAAGTGTAGAGACTGGAGGTGTGAGTCGGACAGCGCCCAGGGTAATTACACTAATTGACACCTCACCCCACATGTACACACCTCTTCCCCAGGGGCCAATCAGAAGGCTGCCTTTGAGTGCAAGGGACAGGCCTGACACAGGTGCTGCCTGCCTTTGTATTACGGCCGTAATTGCAGTGGTGATATTTGTCTCTGTGTGTTTCTCGCACAGACACACATTCTCTGAAGCCCATTAAGCCTACAGGTCCTATTGAGAACAGCGTTCGTTTGAAACCATCAGGGTCCCTGCACACTACGCAGGGGTGCGGGATGCTGTCCAACACAAATAATGAGAGGACACATGACCGCTTCTGTGGAAACGGCAGCCCTCAGGGACCTGAGCGTGTGTGTGTGTGTGTGTGTGTTTTATGGTGGGATTGCCTGTCTGTCACATTTTTTCATGCATTATCTTGTAATAACCATGCATGAGCGAATAATTAATTAAAACTATTTTATATGCCATGCTAAGATGAGGCTGTGAAGATTAATTGATGAAGACAATGATGCAGTTGATGTAAAAAGTTACCCGAGAGCAAATATCAGCTATTGTATTGAAGTAGGAGAGTAATTGGCTGTAAATTAACTGTAAAATGTTATTAACCCTGTTTTTTTTTTTTTTTGGATAGTTGTTAGGGTAGTGTTATAGTACTATGGTATTCTTGGAGTAACATGTAAACATCATGGTACAAGTATATGGTCTCACAAAACCTGTCAAGAACATTGTCAGGGTTGGTTTCACCCCAGAATCAAAATAAAGAAATTTTAAATATATCTTCTACATTTAGCATTAATAAAATGAAGCATCTTGTAAATAACTAACCATTGTGAAAAGAAAAGTAAATATCTCTCATATCTATCAGACATATATGTTTCAAGTACATATCTCTTTCCTGATCTCTCCCTTTCTCATTTGCCTTAAAGTGTCGAGTCTAAGGAGTACCGGGATGTTCTTAGACAGGTAACCGCAGTAGTGGAGCAGCATCAGACGGATTTGATCCCTGGAATGCCGCAGCTCAACATGTGTGACCTGGCTGTCATGGTGAGATGATTATTGGTTGATTGATACAAGATACTGTGAGTTGAGATGGCTTAGGCGTCTGTTTCAGCAGATCTGATTTAACCTTAATTTTCCATTGGTCAAAGAAATTAAATGAAATTAACTCTTGAAATTATTTTTTTTTTAAAGGCATCTTTTGATTTCAAAACTGAGAAAATTTAGAAAAATTTGAAAATTTCTTAAATCAAATAATATGTCACAATAGACCCAAACCAGTTTGTATTTTTTGTAATTTGTTTATTTTTTTGGTGATGTTTGAGTATTGTACTGCTAGGTAATTATACATTTTTGCACATACAACAAATTATTTTTGCACAGCTTTACAGTTGTTTTCATCACTTTTAGTTTTAAATGATTAATTGAAACATTTTATTTTTTTTATGTTTTATAAATCAGTATACAAAAACATATTTGAAAATTATTATTAGCTAAAAAAAATTCTTTAAGTATTTTATTTACTTTGTTTTTTGGTCATTAGCAGCCTTTGTAGATTTTTATGTCACTGCAAAAATGGCACTTTATTTTGTGCCATTATTGCTCTGGAAGATGGTTTAGATTCACAATAGACAATAAGCATCTTTTAACAGCTAGTGGGGCAACAGCGCCCTCCAGTGTTCATGTATGGCAAAAAGCTATTGTAAATTTCATGCCACTGTCAATAGAGGCATTGTCTGAACCTAGAACTTCCTTTATATTCATGTGTTTCTCTTCCTACTCAGAACTGGAGTCCTCCTGGCTGTGAGCAGTTGGGCAAATGTCTTAAACCCCCAGAGTCAAATCCATGGAAATGTGACCGGCCACATTATTTAGTAAGTTATCCATAAGAACTTTGATAAAGACGTCTCTCAAAATCAGATTTATTTTTAAGGATTTTTAAAATGATAATTGTATTTTCTGCGTGACTCTCAGCATTTGGTGTGTTTAATGTAATGTACAAAACCAGATTTTGATTTTGAAAAGCAGTGATTTAGTGTAGTTCTCATTTTAGAATATGTTGTGTCTATTAATTTGTTGGGGGAAAAACTGCAAAATGTACCAAAAGGCAGCAGAGCAGAACATATGCACTGTCATTTAAGAATATAATTGATCATAAAAACATATTCTGACAGCTGCCTGGTACTCACTGGACCTCACTTACTGTACAATTACCAAAGCACACTGTCAGCAATAAATATATTGATGTTAGCTAGTTTTGTCTAACAATCATTTATACTGTTTATTTTATTTTTATTTTTTGACTTTTGGCATTTAAAGCAGTTGTCTTAAAAAATCTTGAATTTTTTTCGTAAGGTGCAATAAAATATTGGGTAGATATATATATTATATATATATATATTATATATACATACATACATACATACACACACCACACACACAGGTGCATTTTAATAAATTAGAATG
Source organism: Sinocyclocheilus anophthalmus (assembly GCA_018155175.1). NCBI lineage: Eukaryota > Metazoa > Chordata > Actinopteri > Cypriniformes > Cyprinidae > Sinocyclocheilus > Sinocyclocheilus anophthalmus. The sequence continues at coordinate 208,471 of JADLZN010007376.1, read as the reverse complement.
TCGTGGAAAAGTCATTTATTTCAGTAATTCAACTCAAATTGGAAACTCGTGTATTAAATAAAGTCAGTGCACACAGACTGAAGTAGTTTAAAGGGGTCATATGATGCAATTTCAAGTTTCCTTTCTCTTTGGAGTGTTACAAGCTGATTGTGCATAGATAGATCCCTGAAGTTGCAAAGACTAAAAGTCTCAAACCCAAAGAGAGAGATTCTTTATCAAAGTTAAGACTCTGCCCAGCCCCCCTAAAACGGCTCGTTCTAACAAACCCCCACATATCTACCTCACTATGTAGAAATATTAGCATAATGCGCCCAAATGTTCACGCAAAGAAAGAAAGCGGTTTCAGTACACTGGCAGTTTTTGTTAAAAAAAATGTGAAGCAGCATGTCGTGGAGACTCTGTGTGTTTCGTTGTGAAAGCAAAAGCACTTTATTTGGCTTCCGAAAGTAGATGCATTTAGGAATTTAAGGATTACTTACAACAGAACAGCAATGCATTTTTATGGACGACCGTTTCGAGAACCTAGGAGATGAGGTAATCCTGACTTTGCTATGACAATCTGGCACTTCTGAAGCAGCTACTGTTCTTTTAGTTTAAGTATTTGATATGACTGTTCAATGCGGAGTTTGCGCATTCTGTGTGTGTGTGAGTGCTGTGCGATGTGTTGTGAGGAGAGAGAGAGAGAGAGATCACAGGGGAGTCAGCTGTCTTAACCATGGCTTGAGTACTGCAAACACATACCAGCTTCACCACTGTGTCTGTCACGCGACTCTGTTCCCCTTTCGGGATCTGTCTTTACATTTATTTTGAAAGATGAGCTCGCGATTATGGTAAGGGACGTTACATTTACGACGAGTGCTTGCGGTGTCGGTCAATCACAATGCACTGGGTCAGTTGGCCCATCAGAGCAGACTGCGCTTGTCGGAAGGAGGGACTTTTAGAAAACGAAGCGTTTGCGAGAGGCGGGGCATAGAGGACCTACAAAAATTTGAAAAATAATGTGTTTTTTGAACATAAAGCATGTCAACATATTCTGTTACAAATACACAAAATAATTATCTTTAAAAAAAATCATCATATGACCCCTTTAAGTCTTTGGTTCTTTTAATTGTGTTGATTTTGTCTCACATTTAACAAAAAACCACCAATTCACTATCTCAACAAATTAGAATACTTCATAAGACCAATAAAAAAACATTTTTAGTGAATTGTTGGCCTTCTGGAAAGTATGTTCATTAACTGTACATGTACTCAATACTTGGTAGAGGATCCTTTTGCTTTAATTACTGCCTCAATTCGGTGTGGTATGGAGGTGATCAGTTTGTGGCACTGTGAGGTGGTATGGAAGCCTAGGTTTCTTTGGCAGTGGCCTTCAGCTCATCCGCATTTTTTGGTCTCTTGTTTCTCATATTCCTCTTGACAATACCCCATAGATTCTCTATGGGGTTCAGGTCTGGTGAGTTTGCTGGCCAGTCAAGCACACCAACACCATGGTCATTTAACCAACTTTTGGTGCTTTTGGCAGTGTGGGCAGGTGCCAAAATCCTGCTGGAAAATGAAATCAAACATGTCTTCAAAAAGCTGGTCAGCAGAAGGAAGAATGAAGTGCTCCAAAATTTCTTGGTAAACGAGTGCAGTGACGTTGGTTTTCAAAAAACACAATGGACCAACACCAGCAGATGACATTGCACCCCAAATCATTACAGACTGTGGAAACTAACACTGGACTTCAAGCAACTTGGGAAGGGCTCCACCCTTCCTCCAGACTCTAGGACCTTGGTTTCCAAATGAAATACAAAACATGCTCTCATCTGAAAAGAGGAATTTGGACCACTGGGCAACAGTCCAGTTCTTCTTCTCCTTAGACCAGGTAAGACGCCTCTGATGTTGTCTGTGGTTCAGGCGTGGCTTAACAAAAGGAATACGACAACTGCAGCCAAATTCCTTGACACGTCTGTGTGTGGTGGCTCTTGATGCCTTGACCCCAGCCTCAGTCCATTCCTTGAGTGAAGTTCACTCAAATTCTTGAATCGATTTTGCTTGACAATCCTCATAAGGCTGCGGTTGTCTCGGTTGGTTGTGCATTTTTTTTTCTTCCACACTTTTCCTTCCACTCAACTTTCTGTTAACTTTCTGTTTCTGTGTATAAAGCACTCTGTGAACAGCCAGCTTCGTTGGCAATGAATGTTTGTTGATGGTGTAGGTGTGAACCAAACTGAGAGACATTTTGAAGGCTCAGGAAACCTTTGCAGGTGTTGAGTTGATTTAGCTGATTGGCATGTCACCATATTATAATTTGTTGAGATAGTGAATTGGTGGGTTTTTGTTAAATGTTGAGCCAAAATCATCACAATTAAAAGAACCAAGACTTAAACTACTTCAGTCTGTGGTCATTGAATTTATTTAATACACGAGTTTCACAATTTGAGTTGAATTACTGAAATAAATGAACTTTTCCACGACATTCTAATTTATTGAGATGCACCTGTATATTATGCACAGTCACATTTGCCAAGTTTAAAAAATATTTTATTGACACTTATAATTATTATATATATAGATATAATAAAATGTTTTGTCAAAGTAATGAGGAGACACTTTGCTGTTATGCTGTGTCGGAAATATATCTGTTTGTTTCCTTCACTACAGCTGCAATCCGCTGGGATTTTGTCCTTTGGTTCCGTTCTCCCCTCCTTTATTACCGATGGAATGATCCTTTGGCTGTATTTATATACTACGTGTAGAATTATTTTAAGTGACTTACATTATTATATGTTATATGTGTGTGGCAATAATAATAATAATAACAAATACCCTTATTAAAAGCAGTTCTCTTCCACATTCGATGACGTAAATGTCATGTGGTGAGGAAGCGTGTGCTAGTGGTTGACTTGAGCACGTGGACATCTTCCTGTCTCAGTCCAAACATTCGCAGCGCGTGCCATGGCAGGGAAACTGGATCTTATTTCCAAGTGCATTAGAACTTTCCCTGATTTTCCTACGAAGGGGATTCCGTTCAAGTGAGTACCGTTATTCATTTACAATGCCATTTTACTATGAGCGTGCATGTTAAAAGCGGTGCGGAAGAACGGGACAGAGATGTTCGGGTTTGGCAGTTTCAGATTGTCTGTGCTGTTCGTCTGCAGGGATATTTTTCCAGTCTTGAAGGATCCGAAGGCTCTGGCTGCTGTGACCGATCTCTTTGAGGAGCACGCGAGGCGCGCGTATCCTCAGGTGGATCTTATAGTCGGTAAGAGCGAGTGCAGATTTCATTCAGTAGGTATGAGTGTGGCACATTACAAGGTTCAAAGTTGCAAAACTCCTGATAACACTTGTGCGAGAGAAAAAAAAAAAAGAAGGATTCCTATAGGATCCGATCCTAATAGGGTCAAATAAGGATAACCGATTAAATGAAATGGGATTCTTCCAGGATTTTGTTAAGAGTCCTGTAACAGGACTCCTGTTGGATAGTCAGTGTGATATTGTGTAATGTACATTCGAAATATACATGGAATGTATATTATTCAGTTGAAATTACAGAACCGTTATAGGAAGTCACGGGACCTAGAGTAGAGGACATAACTGAAATATTTGTTTTAATTTCTTGTGTTGTCATACAGGGTATTTTTATCCTATTGGTGACCATAATGGCCCTATTTGGGAATTATTGTGCAACTGCATAGACTAATTAAAAGTCTAAACATCCTAGCAAACACAGCAACACTCTAACAACCATTCAGAACACTCTAGGAACCACCTAGGAATTCTCCCGGTGCTCCCGATGGCCAGTCTGGGCCTGCTTTTAAGGAGTGTTTTCTCAACGTTGAATTCCTCCTCAACTCCTGACAAACACATTTGAATTATCATTCAGTAAGTCATTTAACCATCTAGTACAGTGTCTTTGGAAGGCTTTTGCCTTTCAAACACATTAAAATGCACAAATTGATGTATATTTATGTTTGCATGGAATGCCACTGATGTAATATTTACTTGTGATTTTAAGGTAATGATTAAGACAATAAGTTAAACAAAACATTTGCATATTCACAGTTCTCCGATGTTGTTTAATGGTCACATGACCTGCATGTAAACATTTGTAGTGTTTTATTCTCATTTGTTTTTTTTTTATTTGACATTTTCATGAATTATTAACTTTTCATCAACTTGCAAATCCTCTACAGTTACTTGAAGAACCCCAGTTTGGCAAACCTTGGCATAATACAGTGGGGCAAAAAAGTATTTAGTCAGCCACCAATTGTGCAAGTTCTCCCACTTAAAAAGATGAGAGAGGCCTGTAATTTTCATCATAGGTATACCTCAACTATGAGGGAAAAAAAACAAAGCCAGAAATCTTATTGTAGGATTTTTAAAAGAATTAATTGGTAAATTCCTCAGTAAAAAAAGTACTTAGTCACCTACAAACAAGCAAGATTTATAGCTCTCACAGACCTGTAACTTTTTCGTTAAGAGGATCCTCTGTCCTCCACTGGTTACCTGTATTAAATGGCATCTGTTTGAACTTGTTATCAGTATAAAAGACACCTGTCCAAACCTCAAACAGTCACACTCCAAACTCCACATGGCCAAGACCAAAGAGCTGTCAAAGGACACCAGAAAAAAAAAATTGTAGGCCTGCACCAGGCTGGGAAAACTGAATCTGCAATAGGTAAGCAGCTAGGTGTGAAGAAATCAACTGTGGGAGCAAATATTAGAAAATGGAAGACATACAAGACCACTGATAATCTCCCTCGATCTGGGGCTCCACGCAAGATCTCACCCCGTGGGGTCAAAAATGATCACAAGAACTGTGAGCAAAAAATCCCAGAACCACACGGGGGGACCTAGTGAAGGACCTGCAGAGAGCTGGGACCAAAGTAACAAAGGCTACCATCAGTAACACACTGCGCCGACAGGGACTCAAATCCTGCAGTGCCAGAAGTCTCCCCCTGCTTAAGCTAGTACATGTCCAGACCCGTCTGAAGTTTGCTAGAGAGCATTTTGATGATCCAGAAGAGGATTGGGAGAATGTCATATGGTCAGATGAAACCAAAATAGAACTTTTTGGTTAAAAAATCAACTTGTCGTGTTGGAGGAGAAAGAATGCTGAGTTAATCCAAAGAACACCATACCTACTGTGAAGCATGAGGGTGAAAACATCATGCTTTGGGGCTGTTTTTCTGCAAAGGGACCAGGACGACTGATCGTGTAAACGAAAGAATGAATGGGGCATGTATCGTGAGATTTTGAGTGAAAAAAGCAAGGGCATTGAAGATGAAACGTGACTGGGTCTTTCAGCATGACAATGATCCCAAACACACCACCCGGGCAACGAAGGAGTGGCTTCGTAAGAAGCATTTCAAGGTCCTGGAGTGGCTTAGCCAATCTCCAGATCTCAACCCCATAGAAAATCTTTGGAGGGAGTTGAAAATCCATGTTGCCCAGCGACAGCCCCAAAACATTACTGCTCTAGAGGAGATCTGCATGGAGGAATGGGCCAAAATACCAGCAACAGTGTGTGAAAACCTTGTGAAGACTTACATAAAACGTTTGACCTCTGTCATTGCCAACAAAGGGTATATAACAAAGTATTAAGATGAAATTTTGTTATTGACCAAATACTTATTTTTTCACCATAATTTGCAAATAAAATCTTAAAAAATCCTACAATGTGATTTCTTGGATTTTTTTTTCTCATTTTGTCTCACATAGTTGAGGTATACCTATGATGAAAAAACAGGCCTCTCTCATCTTTTTAAGTGGGAGAACTTGCACAATTGGTGGCTGACTAAATACTTTTTTTCCCCACTGTATAATGTTTAATAATGCACTTAATGTTGTTGATAACAAAGAATGGAATACATTTTATTTTTTTAACATCAAAATGGTACAAGATTATCTTATTCAAATCAAGGTGTTAAATGAGTTGGGTCAAAATTAATCTGTAATTACTAAGTGTTTTCATTATGTATTTGCAATCAGACTATTGCAGTTTATAACAAATCTACCCAGAACTGTGTATACTGTATATACACACAAAACTCATTCAAGTCAAATATCTAAACTTTTGTCTGGTAGTGTATTTTTACACCAAGCTGTTTCATAATGCCTAGAACAGAATGCCTTGAATTCAGCTTAATGTACCAACAGTACAATAGAGTAACGTTTTGTTTTTTTCTTGTTAGGAACCCTGTATGCGGCATGTGAGCTGATCAAACAGCAGAAGGCAGAGGTGCTGGGCTGTTTAGTGGTGGTTGAACTGAAGTATCTAAATGGATCTGAAAAGCTGCAATCAACCCCCGTGTTCTCTTTTATACAGTACTGACAGTCTTGTCAATGCCTGTCTTAAGCCCGGGATACACTGCACAATTTTAGCAATCCTAGAAGATCATTTCTTTATCACACTTTTTTCCCTATGTAGCGACATGGATCGTTTAAACTTGGGTACGACAAGCATGTAGACTGTACGATGATGACACCTATTGAATTGTAGGCTGCAACACACGTAATGCCGAAGTCACACTGTTACGATTTTGACAAATGCCCGAAATCGGAGGCAAATCGGTGCTCGTTCGCACGAGTGACAATCACGCAGTGTGAATTATCAAAGACGCGATCTGAGGGAATCCCAACGCCCGCAAAATATTTGGCATGCTAAATATCTGGAGCTGTCGGCGATTCACAATCACACTGTGTGCAATGATTTCTGACTGAAAACTACATCGGCGATGACCAACAGCCAATGAGAGACCAAGATACAGGGCAGAGGGAAGTTCGGGGAGGAGTCATAGACCAGATCTGTCAGTATTTTAATAGCTATATGAACAATTATATCATACAGAAAAACAAGCACAAACATTTGCTTGACCAGCCACAACATCAGCAAAACAGTTACTGCAAAATTATTTACCCCCAACTCTCTTTGCAGAACACCCAATCCCTGTTCCCCGCATCTCCCTCCTGCATAATCGTTTTTCTTTTCTCCATGTGATGGAAATCAGTCACCGAAAAATTGTGGGCTCTATATATATATTATATATTATATATATATAATTACAGTCTTGCTCGAGAACTCCAGTCTGACTTACGTGGGTTCTCGCGTTATTTCCTTATCACTTCTCGCGTGTGTTTTGTTGTGAAACGTAGTTTGCGGACCAGACAGAGCTGTCGGCGATTCTTCATATTGTGAAGCCCTGCAGTGTGAAACCCCCTGTCGCCGACCCATCGTGCAATGTGAACACAGCAGCAAACCATGAATGCTACCCCAGATAGTAGCAGTGTGAAAAACAACGGCGATTCCGACGAGTCTGAAAATCGTGCAGTGTGAACTCGGCATTAGAGCAACGTAATCAGCATGCACTAGTGGTAAAAACAAATACGGTACATCAAGATGGATCGCTCTTTGGCAGTTGTGCTTTTCATGTGCGCTGAAACAAAGAAGAGGCGCCGGCGGAAGAGGGCAATATGGATCCGCTCATGGCTCGGGAAAAGAGGACAACTTGGGATGCCAGTTTTGCACAGGGAGCAGCTGCAGTTCCTCCGCGATCTCCTTCCATGCTATGTCCTTTTTGGTGCGGTCATGATAGCAGCTAGAGGACACATCGTACAAACATGCCCTCTGCTGCCACAACTCAACAAGAATCTTTATGGGTTCCCACATACCAGTATACCATCTACTTTTTTTGCCTCCATGGCATTGAAACTGTAGCGCCCCTGGTCGTGTGGATCAATACGTCATTTCATTTTGCAATTTCATTGGCTGCTGAGTAGACGCAGGTCGTTGCAGCAAACACACTGTGCGTTGATCATGCTGAATTTCTGACACTGTCAGAAAACTACCGTAGGCTATCTTTGGTCGCAAGACCGGAAAAACGCCTGTCTTTGAACCTCTCTCACTGTATGACATAGGACCACTGATTAAGCCACGGTCACAGAAATCGCCACGATTGCTTCACGATGGCAATCTTTAATGGATTTCCGTTAATTGCAGCGAGTCTACGACGGATTTCCGTCAATTGGAAAAAATGAGGGGAAAAGAAACATGTAGCGCATTTTTGTTGTTCTGCCTGCACACCAAAACTCATCCCCGCCACGGCTGCAGCTGACACAACATAGTGATGCCGCTCGCATCATTCACAGTCGGGTTATTAGCAGAGAACACAGAGCAGATCTTGAATTTCGGCGCGGGATTGCGGCTATTGAGTGATAGGTGGATTGCCGCTGCTGTCACCACCGTCGAGCTAGGTGAGCATGGCTTCAGCAACTGCTCCCGCCCTTTGCACGTTTTCGATTTCCGGGAAGTACGGGCAGAGTGATGCGATGCAAGCGGCGGACGGCCGCCTCCGCCCAATTTTGAGCTTCAAAAATGCTCTTCGGAAATATACGGGGGTGACGTCCATGGAACACTAATCCATGTTTTTACAGTCTATGTTGAGAAGAACTACGCGTGCTCGCATTTTCTGTGATGCCCACAGATGGACTAAGGTGAGTGACAGCTTTTAATGATTATTACGGGAGTTGCAAATGTGATATTGATTTAATACAACAAAACAAGTACTGCCTGATTTTGCTCTATTATATCAACGAAGATAGTTCCAAATAAAGTAACAGCTCAACCGCTGAGCATCTCTAAAAGCAAACACAGCGGTCTTTAATTCATGAATGAAAGTGCGTTTTTTAACGAATCTAGTGAGTCAGTGATTCAAGATTACCCATTCATAACGACAGTCACTTGCTTCATTCCTGAATAAATCAGTCATTTGAAATGAATCAATTTAATGAATGATTCAGTAATAAAAATCAGTGACTTGCTGCCACCTGCTGGCGGATTTAGCTTCATTTTTATCGTATATAATTTGGTTAATTAAATCATTAATATGTCTGTACTCAATTTAATTAAAACCTTATCTCAAATGGAATGTATTAATTTAAATGCACTCATGCCATCTCTGAGCCTCATTAAATGTCTGAAAATGTACCTACAAGCCACTCTTCTGTGCCACCTCTGTAGTACAAATAAATTTATTAATACTAATTTCATATGATTGGTAACTTATGTCTCTTTCTACTTATATTGTTTTAAATAGAAATTTAAAAATAAATTATGCCGTTACAAAGGTAAAAATAAAATACCCGTTAAGTCACTTTGACTCAAATGTCACCTCATATTAGGAAGGATCATTTTTGATCAGAATGTTTTATTATTGATCAGATGGTGCTCCTAAAATTTTTTTAATTAGGAGGACAAGCGCTCCTAAAAAGAAAAGTAAGCATAGAGCCATGTGTAACAGTATATTCGATCCGTGCATGAGGTCTTAGAGACAGCAGCCTAAATAAACCTCCTGCTGCCTTTCATTATACAGTGAAGACTAACCAGTGTTATTTTACAGTTGAATAGATTATAGTTAGACCTAACTGAAAAAAAGTACTGTTAATTTAATTTGTATCTTATTGTTTTTGCTATTGTCATTAATTTATTTGTTCTTATTTTATTTACTATGTCTTCTTAGTTAAATTAAATTCTGAGTGCACCTGATTCTTGGGAGGGGAGGTGGTCCATGAGAAATAGTCCTGCCACCACAGCTGGAAAAAATCCTAGGAAACACTGCATACATTTAATAAAATTAGAAACATGCCAAAGGTAAAAAGAAAATACCCCTGTAAATCACTTTGATTCAAATGTCACCTCATATTAGAAAGGCTAATTTTTTATCAGAATCATTTTATTGATCAAAAGGTGCTCCTACATTTTTTTAAATTAGGAGGACAAGCGCTCCTAATTACAAGAAAAAACTGCTCTTAACCCTTTGAGGTTTTGATGGTCTTAATTCCACCATGAGAAAGAACTAGAAACTGAAAGAGATGGACTGCATCTGGAATTGCATACCGAGTAGGTGCAATCAATTAACTTCACAAAAAGCATGTTCTATATAGTATGTAATTGTCATCATCATCATGTGACCTTCAATAGTGCTGCTTCAATCATTGCCTTCTTAAATCCTTGGCCTCATGGGATAGTAAAATGTTCATTGCATGCACACTTTAGAATCTTGCCAGAAGTACATACTACGCTCAGGCTACATTCCCCCCCACCCCCCCCCCCCCCCCACCCCACCCCCCCCCCCCCACCCACCCTGTTATGAATACTCAGAATTCAGACATACCACTTGTCACTTAGTTTTTCCACTTACTGTACAGTAGGAAAATACGTGATTTCAGATACAGCTACAGAGGTAGCTTGTGTACAGACTCTTAAGCTTCCAGTTTTTGTGAATCTGAAAACACATTGCTTGCATGAACTTTTTTTATTGTAAATGAATTACAATGCACATTTGGTTAACTAGATGAACCATGAAGTCCAAGTTACCAAAGATGCCAAACTTAGTCCTACATTGTACCAATCACGTTTTACATGTCTACATTTATGAAGAGTTATTGTGCCAAGATGCAAAAGAACAAAATCGCAACCTCATACAACGGAAACAGCAGTTAAAAACGTAGTGACCGCCAGATTTGAAATGGTCTTGTAAAATGCAAAACTGACTGAACATACACAATTAAAATGTCATTGTGTCATCTAAAAGTTAAAATCCAGGCATAATCCATAAAATATTGCACATGGTATTTCCTTAAGTCTCATTTGAATTTCCTCAAATACACTCCTCTTCCTTCATCTTTTGGTTCAGTTTGTCCAGCACAATATTCAGATCCATGGTCTTATTCAGTTTTAGATGCATATCCTTCCTGATTGGATGAATTGTTAGCCATGCAGGTGTCAACTTGGCCAACAGGCGAAGATGTTTCTCCATTTCGTCTAAATTAGAAGAATGTTATTTAGAGAGAGAGAGAGAGAAAAAAAAAAAGAGCTTAAAATATGAAAGATATTGTTCTCATATTATAAGCACGGTTCTAAAACTAGCTTATTAGCAAAAGTAATAAAACTAACAACTGTTCTGAATATTTGTGCATTATCACAAATAGCTACTGCTATAGTCTGTTCTATAGACATAGAAAATTCTATAGTCCCCCTCAGGCCATCAAAGATGTAGAATAATTTGTTTCTTAATTGGAGTAAATTTGGAGAAATGGCTTGCTCACCAATGGATCCTCTGCAGTGCGCGGGTGTATCTTTTCACAGCGTAATGATTACTTGTGGATTTCGTGATTCCTTAGGCCCCATTTCACTGCAGAGAATCCACTGATCCTACAATATTGCTTAAAATCAGATGACGAACCATCTACACTGGATGGCCTGAGGGTGAGTACATTTTCAGCATTTAATTTTTTGGGGGGGGCGGCTATTACTTTAATGAGAGGAGGATGTGTGTGTGTTGTGTGTGTGTTGGGGGGGGGGGGGGGGGGAGGGGGGGGGGGGGAGGGGGGGGGGGGGGTGAGTTTCTTTCAAGATACACTCCTGGGATCTAGACACTAGCGCTCACTAGTTTTGGAACAGCTATGGTCTCAAGAAAAACATGAGGTGGGAAAACCAACAGGAAACATCTGCACTAACCAGAACTGAGAGGAGATCTGTAGCTAGCGATCATGCGGTTGCAAGCAAGCTCCATGATGAGGGCCGGCTTTTTCTCTGCTACAAAGACATTTCGCAGGATCCTGGCCAACTCTGGCAGCCGTGACATCATCAACAGGCGCACCTCCTGCTGTGGGTTCCGTGTCATAGCAGCGTGCACTTTCTGAGCCTCTTTAGCACGAATCTGAATCAGGGAGAATATATTGATTAGATTCATGTAAACACACTACACAGTATAGGGGGTGGAGGTAGTTCTTGACTCACCCTCTCCAGCAGTGATTGAGAAACTCCTTTAAGGGCACTGGGTGTTTCTGTTGGCTTTGCAACAGATTTTGCAGAGGTCTCTGGCTCCTTAGCACAGACAGTTTCTGCTGTTTTCAAGGCCATGTTAGCCAAGGCTTTCTCCATCTAGAAAGATGACAACCCACAAAAGTCAGTGATGTAATACTTTTGTTTTTGAATGAAATGCCATTTCTACAGACTTTATATTTTGTGGCATAAATGCCTAAAACTACATTTGTCTCGCATAATAATTTATTTGAAAAAATAAATAAAATGAAGGGTTTTAAAAATGTGGAAAGAAACTAGATTTTTCATCATCTTGGACACATTACTGACCCATATTGAAAAGGGAACCAGTAATGCCCCAAAGAGCACAAAGACAAGGTTAAAGTGCTCACCTTTGGTGTCATGAGAGCACGAGCTTTGTCCAACACTTCCTGAGCTGAGGTCAGTTTCTCAGTTTGAGGGGGTTGAGGCAAATCACTTGGCTTGATGTTAGGAACCTCATCCACATTGAATCTCGGATGCCAGCGGGTCAGTTTGTCATCAGGGATGACAATGGGAGGGTTTAGGGAAGCCAGGGACACCTGTATCCAACATAAGACATAATTGTAACAAAAATAATATCTAAAACTCTTCTAGGTTTCACAAATGCAAGCAAAACTATTTTGAGGCACATCCTGTACTTACCTTGTGGTGTCCCTTCACAACGTCAACCAGATTTTGGTGAAAAATGTGCCTTCTTTCCAAAAGACGAGAGGCTGATAACACTGGACGAGTACCGTTAAATTCTAGGGGACAGAAACATGTTTTATGAAATAAACAATGATTTCAGAACTTTAAAGTATAGGTTTGGGCTCCACGATTTGACTTTATTTCTGACATTGTGATTGAAAATGAGACAGAAAAATTCCAGGTTTGTATGGATACACAATTTGCTAAAATAGTAATAAAGATCTACAGTATAATAATATAACATACATGCACCATTATTTTTATGAATATTAAAAAATTAAGTAAAAAAAAAAAAAAAAAACTACTACTGTAATATTGTCTCTTAAAAGCCTTACAAAATATATGTAACCATACTTAAGCGTTTGATTGTTTAACATTTAAAATTAAGTGACGGAAAAACGCAGGGAGCCCTTAAAGCTTCTCTTTTGTTAAGTGCATCTCATTACAAGTATGGGAGGAAAGTTGGTGCATATTGTGTTCCCAAATTTACCTTAGAAGTGACCCAAACTAAGAGCAGATGCTGACGTTTTAATGGCATAAAGTGCACTTTTACTGTGTATTATGTAATTTTTATTTTTTCCCTGACAGCTCTCTTTTTCGCACCCTCTCACGGACCGCTCACTGTAAGCGGGATAAGCTGGAAACCTTTTTTTTGGGGGGGTGGGGCAGTGGCACTGAAAGAAGGAATGTTTTTCTCCTGACGAAAAGTATAGGCAGAAGGGTACACACCCTTTATCTGCCCCAGATGGCTCTCCTCAAAACGCCTGTGAAGAAAGCAAAAATATGATTAGCTTTGATAAGATTGACCACACTATTAGCCAGCAGCCTGACTGGCACACAAACATTTTAGCATATGGTTTCATTCAGCCTCTTACTTGTGCATCATATCTTGGACCCCTTGCTTGATCTTGGCAAAAGTGACCGTCTCAGAGCGGTTGAACAGCATCCCGACTATGGTGTCTGTGCTGCGGAACATCTCCGCTAGAACTTTGTATTGGTAGGGCAGGGTAAGGCCAGGCGGCACATCCTGTGCTAGAGTGTGATAACGCTGATAAGCTGGTGGTTTCTCTCTGAAACAAAAAGAAATTCAGAAGTTAACCTACAGAAGACTAACAACACAACAAAGCATGTCTGGGGAATCTGTAGAGCTTTTAAAATCAAATTTAAGACCCGCACAGATCAAATGAGAAGTACTCAAGACATGTTCTATTCAAAATATTTATGTACAAAAATTCAATAGCGATTAAACTTCAAGTCTTAATTATAAACCAGCACAAAATACACCAGCACTCTTATTTTGAAAAGTCTACCCTTTACTAGCAGCTCATTCAACAAGATGAGCTAGATTAAAATATGCACTCTTACAACAAATTACAATGTAAACATCATAAAGCATTTATGGTCATAATTCATCAGCAGTAAATGGGCAATCGCGTCACATGAATTTACAGTAGTGATTGATTGTAAACTTTGACTCTGGTTCGAATCCAGACCATGAGATTCATCCATCCGGACCGCGAAGCCATTTTGACAATGAAATAACTAAATGCTATTTTCTAATAAAATACAATTTATATTAGGCACATCAAGGTCAGCTCAGTAGAAGCATTTGGGTCCTACGGCACCATGTGTTGATACTACAGTTAACTGTTGCTATGGTCAGACATGCAGAGAGCATTGAGTGGCACACAGAGAGCTTAAACTTTCAGTGAGTGAAAAACAATGGCATTCTCAAAAATTAGGAAAGTTGACGGGTCTTTAAAAGGTCTTGAATTTAGTTGCATCAAATGTAAAGTCTTAAATGGTACAAGAGAGTCTTAGGATTTCAGGAGGTCTTAAATTTGGGGACGGAAAGATAAGAATTCCGATATGGCTTAATGTGGCGATTAAACTTCAAAAGGCTATAATTTCATTGAATAAATAGGAGCACTGCACATTTCAAAGTCAGGTGCTGCACTGCTTTGTGTACTGCCATTAGTGAAGAAACCACTATTTCTCTGCTGGCATTAAATGAATGTGCAGTTTCAATAAGCCCGTCTGCTGTTCTTGTTCAGACCAACGTGAAAATCAACCCATGTTTTTACGCAGCAAACACACAAGAGTTGTAATTGTGAACTGGCGGGTCGACAAGAAGATAATGCATTGTAAAAATCTAAACAAAGACAGTAGTAAAATGTATTTATACGGAGCTAATATAATAATTGACTGAATTGTTTACATAATTGATACTTTTGACTACTTTTTCTTGAAATACTGAAGTTTGCCATTTTATAAAACTTTTTGATTTTGTGAAAACCTGTATCTGAACTAGGGGTGGGTGATATAGCCTCAAAATTATATCACGCCATTTCAAGAATATTTGCGATAACGATATTAATGACGATATAGAAAAACACACAACAAAAAAAAACATGTAACAACGTTTTATTGGTGATTGCAGCTGGCAGGCAGCAGCATTTATTTACTCACCAATAAATGCAAATAAAGTGCAAACAAAATGAAGGGCATTTTCCATCCTTTTCCAATGAGCTTCTGTCATCGATGGAAGACTACCTAATTTGAAGTGTAAATCTATTACATAAGGTGGCAGCAGCAGCTGTGTGTTCGATTTGAAGCAGAACGATCGGTGTATGATGTCAAAATACCGCAAGAGTGACTTACCCCTTATATTTACACGTTACGGCTCCGACCCGACCACTCTAGTCAGTGCTTGCGTTTACACCAGCGGAGCCACGGCACGTTTCAGAAGCATCCCAGCAGCGGCTCTCCGCGCCGCTTCGCTAAAGATATGCGCCTCTGCACAGCGCTGCTTCAAATCGAACACACCTATTGGGTTTGTGGTGTTGTTGTGCGCGCTAGGGATCGTATATCCGCCATATGCCATCATGTCGCTATATCATTGATATCACGATGACACTTTTTATCATGAAAAAATTTATACCGTATTATCGTGGACGGTATGATATGGCACACCCCTAATCTGAACTGTAAATCACGCTTTTTACAGGTCATTTTAATTTTATTTGTGCAAGTCATAAAAAAAGGTCTTAAATTCATAAATTTGAGCTTAAATATCCTGCAGATACCCTGGTCTGGCAAAAACCATCAATTCATGTTTTTTAGGTATATAATTGTCCAGACCTCGTCTGGTGAGGAGTGTTCATTACTGGACCTCAAGCAATTTTAGTTGGAAGACCACTGCTGCAGAACGTACCACAATGTCGCAATGACCATGAAACGTGTAGCGTTCACATTTATTTAAATCAGTTTAATATGAAGTTTAAGTGGAATTCATTTTAATAGTCACTGTAGACCGTATCGTGATTCCTGTTTTTCTGTCCCCAAATTTAATACCTCTTAAAATAATGTAACTTTTGTTATGAAATGCAAGATATTTAAAGCTTTATGAGGTCAGGTTTGATTAATAAAGCAATGATTTCAAATGGTTTTAAAATGTCCACCAAGTAAAAGTACGTACAATCACATGATGAGAACTCCAATTTTGAAACCACTTCTGGTAACTGAAAACAATGGCGCATTGGCCAGCGAACCTCACCTTTCCTCTGGTTCAGGCCCAGCCTGTGCTTCCCTAGCTTTAGCATCCTCTGCAACTCGCTCAGCTTTTCTTTGCTGAACTTTGGTAGAGATTTCCCTGGCAGCATCGAGCCTCGATTTCAGCTCCGTTAGTGCCGACACAGGGGCAGGTGAGGGAGTCGTCACGGTTTCAGACTGTCCTTTCAGTTTTTGCAGCTTGGACTTCAATGCCGCCACATCCTCTCTTGTAAACGTTTTCTGAAAGAACAAAAGAAACTTGATTAATGACAAGCATAAAAACACCAGGAGGTTCCTGCACAGGCGTGACAACCCCCCCATGTATTACCTTGCTCCTGGTTGTCCGCTTGGACTTATCGCCTCCACTTGTTTTGTTTACAGGGGAGCTATTTGCATTATGATTAACAGTATTTTTGGACTCTTTGCTGGCAGTTTGTTGAGGTGCCTGAGGGGTGCTGTTGGCCAAAGGCTCAATGCTCTACATTAAAATAAGATAGACTGGGTTAGCAGTAATTAAAGAAAACAAGCACACACACACACACACACACACATGCATTCACGGGACAGTGGCCGGTTACATAAACTGCTTACAATAGTCCTAGTCAGTTAGTCATCTCAAGACTGGTCATAACTTTTTAAAGTCGGTTACATAAAAATATAGATTGGTGTAATTTGAATCCAAAAAGTAAGACTGATTAACACTTGGTTAACTGCTAGGTAGTCAAACTAGTTCTTAAGACACAGTTTTAACATGATGACGGTTTATGCAACTGGCCCCAGTACACTAAAAGTTAGCCTATTTCACCAAACACTCCAGTGGGTGGGGGGAGGCCTGTATGAAAAAATTCTTAAGAATAATTTATCTGCACACACTCAGAATCGTTAAACAACAACTTATAAACTAATATTCGACTGAATAAACTGGCAGGTGAAAATAAATTATATGTAAGAAATATATGGTTGAATGCATCAAGAAATTCAGCATTCCTTTTGGGTTTTCTGACTAGGGATGAAGAGAAATATGGAATAATCGAGGGGGGAAAATGCGATATTAAGTGCTAAAGCATTTTGCATGTCAATACATAGGTTACATTAAGCTGAAGAATTTATGAACAAAGCGTCCTGCAGTGTTGGGGAAAGTTACTTTTAAAAGTAATGCATTACAATATTGCGTTACTTTTTATGGAAAGTAATGCGTAACGTTACTTTTGCGTTACTTTTTAAATCTGGACAGGGCTTGCTTGTTTGTTTGTTTTTAATATAAAAAAGTTATATTTTTGGCAAACATAAAAGCCTTTTCACACCAAAAGTGAAATGAATAAGCCTCAGGCTGAAGGGAAAGTAAATTTAAGTCCGACTGTAGAATGCAGAAGAAGAAATTTCAACACTTCAGCAATAAAAAAAAGACAAATGTTTGTCTAGAGTAATTTTTGCTTATTAGTACGGTTGAACTGGATAATCGAAGGTCAGAAGCAAAGACATTGGTTAATAGAATGGGATTAAATACATAAAGGATATTTGTGTTGTTTAACATTTAATTATTGCAGGTTTGCGTCATATTCTGAGTTGCATTATTTTTATCCATTTTGAGGAATCTGTATATTTTTTTTGTGAGCTAGATGAATTAATGCATATTCATATCTATTTTAGAACTACAGTAACATCTGATTTCTCTCAACATGGGGACAGGAGAGCTGTCAATCAATACATTCGGAAAAAAAAGTAACTTGCGTTACTTATTTGAAAAAGTAACTCCGATATTCTCTTGTAAATTAAAAAGTAATGCGTTACTTTACTAGTTACTTGAAAAAAGTAATCTGATTACGTAACTCGCGTTACTTGTAACGCGTTCTTTTACGAGTTACTGAAAGAATCATCTGCTTCGAACTCGCTTACTTAATGCGTTACTTTACTAGTTACTTGAAAAAAGTCATCTGATTATGTAACTCGCGTTACTTGTAACGCGTTACTTTACTAGTTACTTGAAAGAAGTCATCTGATTACGTAACTCGCGTTACTTGTAACGCGTTACTTTACTAGTTACTTGAAAGAAGTCATCTGATTATGTAACTCGCGTTACTTGTAACGCGTTACTTTACGAGTTACTTGAAAGAAGTCATCTGATTACGTAACTCGCGTTACTTGTAATGCGTTACTTTACTAGTTACTTGAAAAAGTAATTGATTACGTAACTCGCGTTACTTGTAACCGCGTACTTTAACTAGTTACTTGAAAAAGTAATCTGATTACGTAACTCCGCGTTACTTGTAACGCATTACTTTACGAGTTCTTGAAAGAAGTCATCTGATTACGTAACGCTGCGTTACTTTTGTAATGCGTTACCTTACTAGGTTACTTGAAAGTAATCGATTACGTAACTCGCCGTTACTGTAACGCGTTACTTTACTAGTTCTTGAAGAATCATCTGATTACGTAACTCGCGTTACTTGTAACGCGTTACTTTACTAGTTACTTGAAAGAAGTAATCTGATTACGTAACTCGCGTTACTTGTAATGCGTTACCCCCAACACTGGCGTCCTGTCACCATTACGCGATAGGTAACGTTACCTGTTCTTTGTCATCATTTCTCATAAGATCGAGCTTCTTCCTCGCAGTCTTGTGAACCGTGCGCTCCTCTGGTGAAGTTCTGCAGCTCAGACTCGCATTGACCCTCATTCGCTTCTCGGCGCTGCTGTGCTGCTCAGTTGTGGACGGGAACAGCACCGAACACACATCAAACTCCGCCGAGGTCCGTTTAGGAGTTCGGGGACTCGCCGTTAAGCCCTCGTTACTTACATCTCGCAAGTCAGTCGCGGTATCCGCTGCTTGTGCCGATAAAGCCTCATCGATAACTTTGAGGAACTCCTGCTGGACATGTTTTTGCGGCTCTGGTGTGGTGGGGTCGCGCGTCGTTTTACGTGAAGAGCGTGCAGCTCTGGACGACGTCTTTGGTTTAGTGATCACCGCTGACTCCACAACGTTTACTGACACGCTTTGTCCCTTGGACCGTAAAGACCGAGCAACGCCACCCTTCTTACTCTGTGCAAAATAATCGGTAACCCGAGCTTGAGCCATTCTTCGGTATGAATAAAGTCCCTACACTTCTCGGTGGCGTGCAGTAGCTTATTGTTGTGATCCCACCGGAACTTCCCTTTCAGGATCTAGCTATACTAACTTTCGCGCGAAATCGTACCACGTGACTTATGTAGGCAGAGCTTGGCTTTTAACCACGCCCTGCACCCGCTGATCAAACAGCAGGGGCAAGTTCAAGCTCAAACCGGTCTGTGTTAGATTATGGTTGTGTGGTGTATGGATCAGCAGCAGAAACATCTCTTAGAAAGTTAGATAATATACAGCATCAGGTATTGAGATTATGTACAGAAGCTATAAAAACTACACCAATTACAGCACTACAGGTTGAAATGGGGGAAATGTCTTTAGAAATGAGAAGGGTACAGTTATCAGTGAATTATTGGGTTAATTTACAAGGCCATAGTCAAGAGCATCCAACACTAGATACTTTAAAGCCCTGTTGGGAAAAAGAGAGGAGGAAAATTTAAAGTTTTGGCTGGACAGTGATACAGAAAGCAACAGAACTTAATCAGTTAAATGTTAGTCCAACTGTACCGCTACCTGTAATAAAACCTTGGTTACTTTCAGATGCTACAGTAGATTTTACATTGTTAGAACAGAAAAATAAGGGTAAGGAATGTAATTTATATAATGTGCAGACATATATTAATGAGTACTACAGCTATGTTCAGATCTACACAGATGCATCAAAGAGTTTAGACAATAAGGTAGGAGTAGCGTTTACTGTTCCAGAATTGCATTTATCAGTAAGGAAAAGGATTAGTGATGAGTTATCAGTTTACAGGGAAATTGATTGCACTATTATTAGCAATACAGTGGATACACTCTTAAAACTAAAGGTGCTTCACGATGCCATAGAAGAACCTTTTTGTCTAAATGGTTCCATAAAGAACCTTTAACATCTGAAGAACCTTTCTGTTTCACAAAAGGTTCTTTGTGGCGAAATAAGGTTCTTCAGATTATAAAAAGTTATAAAAGAGATGGTTCTTTAAAGAACCTTTTGACTGAATGGTTCTTTGTGGAACCAAAAATGTTCTTCTATGGCATCGCTTGAAGAACCTTTTGAAGCCCCTTTATTTTTAAGAGTGTAGAAGAGATAAGACCCTTTTTCGATTCATGTTCATCAGTGGCTAGTTTACAGTACAGTCAGACATTTTAATGAAAATAATGCAAACGTTATATAGAATTCAAATGAGGGGGAGTACAGTGGTATTTGTATGGGTGCCGGCGCATATTGGTGTCCAAGGAAATGAAACTGCAGATAAAGAAGCAAAGGAAGCAGTTAAAAACAACGACATTAACTTAATTGTTAATCTAAGTAAGAATGAAATCAAGAGTATTATTAAGAAAAGACTGAGGTAAGGTGTCAAAAACAATGGGATAAGGAGAAAAAAGGTCAGTGGTTTTACAGAATTCAGAGGAAAGTGGGAGAGATGAGAAGTGCAGGGAAAACAGGAGAGATGAGATAGTAATATGGAGGATGAGATTTGGACACACAAGACTAAATAGTACACGTTTTAAAATGGGTAAACATGATACGGGAAGGTGTGAATTTTGTGGACAAGAAGAAACAGTGGAACATGTTATATTGTACTGTCAGAAATATGAGACTGAAAGAAGGATGCTAATGCAAAATTTAGAAAAAATAAAAATGCAATTTATACCGAGATATATTTGACAAAATAATTCATGGAATGAATGCTATAGTTTTATTTTTCAGTTTTCCTTAAAATAAACTAATTTGTGGAGAGAATTAAAAAAAAAAAATAATAATAATACTAATATATATATATATAGATATATATATATATCTAAATAAATAAACGGGGGGAAAAAAGAGGGGAAAAAAGGAAAAATTGGGAAGGATTTTTGATCCACACTCCATTCCAGCTGGTGGCGGAAATACACCATTTTGTTGTTTGTCAACCGCCAATAAAATTTCAAGAAGAAGAAGAAGAAGAATCTCAAACCGGTGTGCACCGTTTTGCTACGGTTTCCGGTTTGAACGACATTTTTTCCTGGAAAACGGTGTGCAACGGGGTTTGAGATACGTTCTCTTGTTTGGTGGGTGTGTCAAAAATTTCAGCCCAATCAGCAGCAGCATGTGTATATAAACCACACGGTATTAAAGAGGCAGCTTGCACAATGTAATTAACATCCAAATAAATTCACAATTGTTTGCACATGTTTATTTACATTAAAGGCAAAATAACTGAAATAATAAGGGCACACGTATAGATCTGGAACTTCTTTAAGTCTGTCTAAATATCATTTAGTAATTGCAATGTCTTCTGGTCCATATCCTTTCCTTAGGAAGGTGTGCTAGACACTGATTAATGTAACAAAAATACTATACATATTTATATATTTTGCTATTGTATTGTGGAGTGACACTTTCATAAACTTTTCTATACTCCTCTGATTATATAATGGTAAATATTACAATATCATAGCACAACAACAGTGATCAGCAATAATGACAAGCCGAATACTCACAATAAAAATAATAAGGTCATATAGATCATAACTGGAGGTAAGAAGTGGATTATCCTTCACCTGAAGTGTTTGTCATTTCGCCCTGAAATGCGAGGCAAATGTTGGATCACAATAATTAGGAACCACAGTTTCCACAAATCCCTTCACTGGATTGGGATATTCTCCTTTATTCTGGAGGGCAAGGGCAGTGACTGTTACATCGAGCGTATTTTGCAGTATTAAACACGTATTTATACCAATTTCATCAGGCTCCGAAAATTCTTCAAAAAGAACACAAAGAATGGCCTTCTCAGTTGCCATAGTTGCAACTCTTGCGTCGTCAGAACAGTACCACTGTTTGCGTTTAAAAAACGTTTTGCACCGTTTTGTCGGTGCTGAACGCAGCCCAGATTCACATAACTGAATTTATGGGTTTGGTTTTGGTTTTTATTTTTATTTAACATTTTATTTTATTCTATATTTCTAACAAAAAAAAAACATGTTAATTACATTAAAACATTAAAAACCTTAAAATTGTATAGGCTCACTGCTTTTACATGTATTTTACTTTCAGGCTGGAAAATCTTTACCTACTCAACTTTTAAAGCCTGACATGAAATAATAGTCGCTTAAGAAAATAGTGTTTAAAGATTGAGTTTAGTTACCCTTTAGATCAAATATATTTTAAGTATCATTTTTTATTTTTGACTTTTATGACTCATATAGCATAATATAGGATAATATGAAGCTCATATTTAAGGAGGGGAAAAAACACCTCAATTTTATGCAGTTTGCTGCAGTTGCTGATATTTACAGTGGGGCAAAAAAGTATTTAGTCAGCCACCAATTGTGCAAGTTCTCCCACTTAAAAAGATGAGAGAGGCCTGTAATTTTCATCATAGGTATACCTCAACTATGAGAGACAAAATGAGAAGAAAAATCCAGAAAATCACATTATAGGATTTTTAAAGAATTAATTGGTAAATTCCTCGGTAAAATAAGTATTTGGTCACCTACAAACAAGCAAGATTTCTGGCTCTCACAGACCTGTAACAACTTCTTTAAGAGGCTCCTCTGTCCTCCACTCGTTACCTGTATTAATGGCATCTGTTTGAAATTGTTATCAGTATAAAAGACATCTGTCCCCAACCTCAAACAGTCACACTCCAAACTTCACCATGGCCAAGACCAAAAAGCTGTCAAAGGACACCAGAAACAAAATTGTAGACCTGCACCAGGCTGGGAAGACTGAATCTGCAATAGGTAAGCAGCTTGGTGTGAAGAAATCAACTGTGGGAGCAATTATTAGAAAATGGAAGACATACAAGACCACTGATAATCTCCCTCGATCTGGGGCTCCACGCAAGATCTCACCCCGTAGGGTCAAAATTATCACAAGAACTGTGAGCAAAAATCCAAGAACCACACGGGGGGACCTAGTGAATGACCTGCATAGAGCTGGGACCAAAGTAACAAGGGCTACCATCAGTAACACACTGCGCCGCCAGGGACTCTAATCCTGCAGTGCCAGACGTGTCCCCTTTGCTTAAGCCAGTACATGTCCAGGCCTGCCTGAAGTTTGCTAGAGAGCATTTGGATGATCCAGAAGAGGATTGGGAGAATGTCATATGGTCAGATGAAACCAAAATATAACTTTTTGGTCAAAACTCAACTTGTCGTGTTTGGAGGAGAAGAATGCTGAGTTGCATCCAAAGAACACCATCCTACTGTGAAGCATGGGGGTGGAAACATCATGCTTTGGGGCTTTTTTTCTGCAAAGGGACCAGGACGACAGATCCGTGTAAACGAAAGAATGAAATAATGAAGGGGGCGATGTATCGTGAGATTTTGAGTGAAAACCTTCTTCCATCAGCAAGGGCATTGAAGATTAAACGTGGCTGGGTCTTTCAGCCTGACAATGATCCCAAACACACCGCCCGGGCAACGAAGGAGTGGCTTCGTAAGAAGCATTTCAAGGTCCTGGAGTGGCCTAGCCAGTCTCCAGATCTCAACCCCATAGAAAATTTTTGGAGGGAGTTGAAAATCCGTGTTGCTCAGCGACAACCCCAAAACATTACTGCTCTAGAGGAGATCTGCATGGAGGAATGGGCCAAAATACCAGCAACAGTGTGTGAAAACCTTGTGAAGACTTACAGAAAACGTTTGACCTCTGTCATTGCCAACAAAGGGTATATAACAAATTATTGAGATGAAATTTTGTTATTGACCAAATACTTATTTTCCACCATAATTTGCAAATAAATTCTTTAAAAATCCTACAATGTGATTTTCTGGATTTTTTTTTCCTCATTTTGTCTCTCATAGTTGAGGTATACCTATGATGAAAATTACAGCCTCTCTCATCTTTTTAAGTGGGAGAACTTGCACAAATACTTTTTTGCCCCACTGTATATGGCCAAAAATAAGATTAAATTCTGACAACTTGCAATGTAAATCAATGAGATCTTTATAACAGTATTGCTGACTACTTACATACTATAGCCTACATATCAGTTATCACTCTATATCTCCCAATAATGTCTTTGTAAGATGATATTTAAAAACTTAGTTTAGAGCAAACCCATACAAGGGTAAATGCAAGCTTAAAACACACAGTGTCTTAAATGTCATTAAAAGACATGTTTTGTTCAATAAATATATGTATTGAAAAGGGTTTATGTACCAGTATATCAATGCATACGGTTTAGTTGACCAGTACTGGATTTTACTGACAATAATAACATAATACTGACAATGTAAACATAATGAGTTAAAGGAATGGCCAGTGCTACTATATATGTCCCAGTTAGGCTTAGCTGTATGTTATTATAAAATGGTGACTTGGTGAGATTATGACAGAAATGCCAAAAGCCTATATAAGAAAATTAAAGAAAATATAGCCTATTATTTAAAACAAAAATGTATAATAATAATAAACATTACTGTCATATTATACAAAACAAGACTGCTCATAGTTATTGAAAGGTTAGAAAACCATTTGAAGTACACATTAGCATATTCATTTGGTAGGCACGTTATCCAAAGTGACTTACAGTGTATAGATTTTATTGAAGCGCCATGTTCTGCTGTTAGTAATTATTTAGTTGTAAGTAATTAAGGCATTCTGACAAGAATTATGAGGGGGGAAAACAAGGCAAACGAAAACCATAATTCCTTCTGTCGAAAGACACGTTACCCAAAACCACCACTAGATAGAGCCACAGACAATGTCTTACATTGTCGTAAGCTATAAGGAAATTAATGATCAGTCAAAAAATAATCAATCTGGGTATTTTGAAGGAATGCGTTGCGAATGGAGAACATCAGCATGTACCCACAGTTTCGCTGCGCTGAACTGACACTTAGAATAAACGAAGTAACCAGATTTAAGGCATGTGCAGGTTACACTACTACACATGCTCAGAAACGTAAACAACACATCCTATTGTTTTATTCACACAATATACATACACACTTGATGTTGTTTCAATTATGTTTTTCATAAGTATAAACACAAGTTATGGCATAAATAATACCGTTTATTAAAAAATAACCTTTTAATTTTAGTAGCCATCCCTGTTGAAAAACAGCATTGCTGGTTAGGTATGTTTTGACGGCTGGATGCTGGTTTAAGCTGGTCCTTTTGCTGGTTTATGCTGGTCATGTGCTGGCAAAAGACCAGCATAAACCAGCAAAAGGACCATCTTAAATCAGCAAAAGGACCAGCATACACCAGCAAAGGACCATCTTAAATCAGCAAAGGACTGCATAAACCACAAGGACCATCTTAAATCGCAAAACGGACCAGCCTCACCACAAAGGACTAGCATAAACCAGCAAAAGGACCAGCATAAACCAGCAAAGGACCAGCATAAACCAGCAAAAGGACCAGCATACACCAGCAAAGGACCATCTTAAATCAGCAAAAGGACCAGCATAAACCAGCAAAGGACCATCTTAAATCAGCAAAAGGACCAGCATACAACAGCAAAGGACCAGCATAAACCAGCAAAGGACCTGCATAAACCAACAAAAGACCAGCTTAAACCAACAAAAGGACCAGCACAAACCAGCAAAAAGACCAGCACAAACCAGCAAAAGACCAGCAAAAACCAGCAAAAGGACCATCTTAAATCAGCAAAGGACCATCTTAAACCAGCAAAGGACCAGCATAAACCAGCAAAAGACCAGCATACACCAGCAAAGGACCAGCTTAAACCAGCAAAAGGACCATCTTAAATCAGCAAAAGGACCATCATAAACCAGCAAAGGACCATCTTAAATCAGCAAAAGGACCATCATAAACCAGCAAAGGACCAGCTTAAATCAGCAAAAGGACCATCTTAAACCAGCAAAGGACCATCTTAAACCAGCAAAAGGACCAGCATAAACCAGCAAAGGACCAGCCTAAATCAGCAAAGGACCAGCATAAACCAGCAAAAGGACCAGCATAAACCAGCAAAAGACCAGCATAAACCAGCAAAGGACCATCAAAAACCAGCAAAGGACCAGCATAAACCAAAAAAGGACCAGCAAAAACCAGCAAAAAACCAGCATAAACCAGCAAAAGACCAGCTTAAATCAGCAAAAGGACCAGCATAAACCACACAGATCATCTGAAAATCACAAAAGGACCAGCTATAAACCCCCCCAGCAAACCAGCATCCCAGCGTCAAAACATACCTAACCAGCCTATGCTGTTTTTTTTCAACAGAGATTAGCCTACTATCTTGGCTTGTCTAACGTTATCATTATCAAATTAATTCAATAAAGATGGACCTGCTAAACATGCACTACGTGTCTGAAATAACGCAAAAGGTCTGTATAACTGGCTTTCCTCTACTTTGGAAGCCGAAAGGCCATAATTCTGGGGGTGACACATTGTTCAGCTGCTCAGGCAGCGCACAGCACGAGTCGTATTTCTCAGTTGAAAGTGACGTTACTCGTTTGGCACAAGTTATCTATCGTCAGAGTGGGAGTTACTTTCAACTAACTGTTGGGACGCAGCACGGACTACATAGACAAACAGAACAAACTCTCTCTTTATAAGTTGTGGCATTGCATAACAGTTTGTGGACATATTCTGGTGAAGTCGGAGCAGATTAGTGCCAGGACGGAAGACTGAAGAAAGTTTAACAAACGCCGAGGCGCTGAATCACATTTTCCATCAAGATATACAATGCATTTTTTTTTTCATTGTAAACCCGCTTTTTGAGTTTTGTATCGAAACAATCAAACGCGACGTCTTAAGAAATTATTCGTTCATTTCTATATATTTTTAAGTTCGCTTTACAGAAAACGTTGGCTAATAATTAAATGTTTTAATAGTTGAATCGATGGTCTATATGTTTAGTCGTTAAATCGAAGCGAAATTTTCATTTATATAAATTAGTAAACAAAATCGAGATACTATATTTTCGCCATGTAGCTTTTTTTGCCCCCACGATTCTGAGATGGCTGTGTTGTGGATTTGTGTCGTGGGAGGAATGTGAGTGGAAGTGTCGCTCATGGAGCTTCAGGTGGTGTGCGGATTGCTCTACTGCTGCCTGCTGCCCATCTTTTTACTGGCAGGTAAGACCTCAACTTGTATTATACCCACCCCTATACACAATACAGACAAACAAGAATTGTTTTCAAATTAAATCCTTAATAACATTTGCTTTCATTTTATCTTGCCATAACAAATTAGTTAGACGCAGGGGTGCCCAAACCCGAGGGCCGGTGTCCTACAGAGTTTAGCTCCAACCCCAATTAAACACACCTTAACCAGCTAATCAAGCTCTTATAGGCGTACTAGAAACTTACAGCAGTGTGGGTTTTTTTTGTGTTGAGGCAAGTTGGAGCTAAACTCTGCAGGACACCTGGACCGAGTTTGGGCACCCCTGAGTTAGAGTCAACAGATGAAAAAAGTATAAACTATTTTAAAACGCTAATGCCAAGTTCTTCAAAAAACACTTTGTGTTTCTTTGTATCCACGTTTCATACATTTTAAAACGTTTATACCATTTTACACCAACAACCAATATTATTCAGTGGCTCCAAAAATGTCAAGTGGTGTAACCATGAAACTTTTGAAACCATCCTTCAACCTGAATCCCCTTATAAAACGTTTGAGTTAAACAATCAGTTGGCTAAAATGTTTTATTATATAGTTTTTTTTTTTTTTTTAGAAGTACAAATATTCCTTGTCTTACATCTGGTTATAAAAACTGCACACATCTGGTAGGTTGAAGCCCACACACACACACATATATTATATATATAATATAGGACAATTCCAGTTCCATGACCCCGATGAGGACGAGGGGGCCCGACACGATTTTTAACATCTAATCACTCTTGCACTTGAGGTTCATTGCTTGAATGTGTCCCACTGAGTGCAGTGGATGATCTCACCTTATTCAGGTGTTTGTTTAGCAGACATGCCCGAGCAGCTCACTTCCTCTGGGCCTGAACTTATTTAAGGATACATCATGCATTCCTGCTTCCCAGTTTGCAACTCGCATCTGTTTTCTTTCTCAGACTGTTTTACTGTCTTCTGACGCATCTTTTTCTGCGTAATTTGCTTGCATTCTACCGAGCACAAATACTTTCATGCTTGTGGTGTTTAAGGCTCACCTCCCATGAAGAGTCTAATTATGTGCTTTTCACACTTGAAATCGTTAAACCAAGGTCATAGTTCTTACTGGGTTGCTAATTAATCTTGTAATTTCACACTGCACATGTGTAATCGCTGGGTTAACATTCTTATTTTTAGATTTACAACATTGATAATATTAAATGGAAAAGTCTGGCATGTAACCTGTTTTACTAACTCACAGCCAACATTTCATGGTACGGCCTATATAGACACGATATGGGCTTGAGGTATGGGCTTTAAAAGGGTTTGTCCATGGGTTCCATGTTGTCCCTGTCTTAATTAGCCCATATGAATCTCATGTATAGTCTGACTGGGGCTAATTCAAATAGAATATTGGCCCTGCCATGAAATATTAGCTGTATGTCCTATGTCTGTGTACATAACACTCCAGTAAATGATAAAAAATTATTTAACACGACAACCAATCAAGTAAATTGGGAATCAAGTACATCCAGTGCTCTCTACAATCTACTTAAGTCTGGAATACACTACATGACTTTTAAAATCTGAATAGATCTGAAAACGCTAGGCATCATATGATTTGTAAATAGTTACAGGAAAATGCAGAAATGTGTTGCTTTGCTTGAAGACGCATGAACAATAAAAAGAATGTGTTTTAAAATTGACTCAAAATATTTTAACTGGTTAATTCAACTGGATGAATTCATAGTTTGAAGCTAACATATCTGAGTCTGTGCACATCTTACACTATGCAATTTTTGGTGAAATTTGTCAACTCTGACTGCCCAAAATCTGCAGACTGGCTCTGACTTTCAGCAACAAGCGCCGACTCATCCAGACTGCAAATCAAGGCAAAAATCTGGGCAAAAGTTGCGTAGTGTATTCCAGAATTTAGGCTCACAATGTTTTTGGGAAACGCAGCTGTGATCAGTTCCGAATGGATAAATCGAATTGAATTTCATGGGTTGTGAATGTCTTTTTATGACTCTTTTTTTTTACTGACTATTTCCCTCGTACGCTAAAACGCCACATGCAAGAATATTTATTTAGGTAAGCATCATTTACTTCAGAATTGGATTTCTTGCTAAACAGTTTGCTAAACAACTCTTAACATGTTTAGTATCATATTTTATTGTTAGTACTTCAGAACTTTTTAATCCAGAGTGTTTAAATCTGTGCTAAAAACATGAAATCTTGACATCAACATTAGCACAGGGTTAAGTGCAGTGTGAAAAGCCTCTGTTTGCTGTCGGGCCAAACAGGTTTCTAATTTAACATTCTCCCCCTGACTGTAAAAAAAAAAAAAAACAGGAGAAATTTATAGGCTGAAATCCTGCCATGTTTCATAAACAGAACATATAAAACTATCCCAGGCAGGTAAAGATTAGCCAGAGGCACAGTCTGTTGACAGATTATTGTTTGGAACAGTGAGTTTGTTTCGGGGAACTCGCTGTCGCATTGGACTCGGGGGGTGTGGCAACACAGGAGGGGAAACGTCACTCTGCAATGGCGGAAGACGCCTCGGGTTCTCCTCAGACTCACGCATGCGGTCAACCAGATTTGTTGAGCTCTCCGCATGGTTTTCAGTGGCAACCGTTTAACTTTTTTCACACCTGCATGAAACAGATCACCTTTTATTTCAGTCCTAGAAAGATTTAGGTATATTTCTTTCTTCAGAATCAGAAAAGTGTGTGCTCTAGTGCGACGGGGGTGGTTGCGCAACTGGGGGCAAAGTAGGGCAACCACACAACCTGGGTGTGTTAGCAGCATGCACTATCACGCTAACCAGTATGCTGTCAGAATACAAAGCCTCAATGTGCCCATAAGGAAACGGCCATGCCTGAAGTTAGCCTGAGGCTGGAAAGTGTGCATCATTGAAAGAATTGAAGAGTCCTGAGATGGCTCAGGCCTTCCAGCATGCCTCTCACTTTGGACCTTTCATACCCACTCAAGAGATCTGTGCTGTTTTACTGCTAGATCTAAAGGTGAGAAAGACAACCAAAAAGAAATTAAAATCCTTATTCATGTAGTGTGGTTTTAGTCTAGGGGTACTTCAGGCCTGGGGAAAATATCAAATACTTTATACTTAAGGTACTTCCGTATATTTCCACTAGTCTGGGTTGACATCAGAACAAGGATAAGCTTATCAAAAAGTCATGAAATTCTCAGCTTGAAAGGTGAAAAACACTAGATGTTAGACAATCGTAAAGTACGGTCAGTGATGTCTGAGGTTTGCTAATTGTTTTTGCTGGATTCAGAGCTTGGGGAAAAAAATACAATATTTAATTTTTCAAAAGCATTAGTCCTTTTATTGCGACTAGGCT
The DNA here is from genome assembly GCA_018155175.1 of Sinocyclocheilus anophthalmus. Lineage (NCBI taxonomy): Eukaryota > Metazoa > Chordata > Actinopteri > Cypriniformes > Cyprinidae > Sinocyclocheilus > Sinocyclocheilus anophthalmus. Next base: position 177,884 of record JADLZN010007376.1, on the reverse strand, counting down.
GTGTTTTGGGACAGCCTATATGATGACTTTCATCACTGCGTATAGAAAGCAGTCATAGACAACCATACATTTTGCACCCCTAAAGCTGCAGAGCCCATTTGCATTCTGGCCAGTATTGAGTGGGTTCCTTTCGTTCCGCTTTACACCTAATGAATGAGCAAAAGATGCACATTAGGTGTAATTGATACTACATGAGCAACAAAAAGAAGAGACCTACATAAGGTGTGTAATTGATACTTGGTGTGTTTTACGGGAATACCCACTCAAGGGAAAAGTACTCTTGTTGCGCAAGCCTGCCACCTCATAAATCATCTATATGAGTAATATTTTCTGGCAAGCTTAATCACTCTTCTTCATTAACAGTACACACAATGCTTACAAACTAAACTATAATGTCAAATTCACAATTACAGTTTATCGAGAATACTAATGAGCATCCACCATGAATCTTTAATCAAGACACCCCCGACTCTGGAAGTTGGGGCTAAATGAAAATCCAGTGTTTGTCACTGGCAGTTGTGACATGGATAGCATTCATCTCATTCTGACATGACTCTGACAAGGCAGTAGGTTATACAGTGCAATAGTATGTGTAAATTGTGGCTTAGAGTTGTAAATGTTATACCCTGTTGAGTTTAGAGTTAACCAGAAATAACCAGTCCATAAAAAATCTTCACATGTAGGCAATGTGCGGGTGTTTTCTTATTTTCTGTGAAATGATTAATAAGAGGGCTAATTCAGCACACTTTGCTCAAAACCAATCTAAAACCATTGCCACATCAAAAATGTAAGTGCTATTCATCACTTTCAGTCTATCAGCCCTGTGACAAACTTTACCTTACAGAGCTCTGCAGATTTGTGGTTCACCTTCTTTAACAATTCATAGAATATTCATATAGCTTCAGGGAAAGGCATTAAAAAAAAAACTGTTACACTTGTTATTACTTGCACTACTGTCTGTACATCCAGAATACTGAATGATCCATTTGCACACTGGAATATTTTCTATGCACTTTTTAAAATATCCATTGCACTTGTGTTTTGTACAGCTTAATGTATCGCTTACATATTCATTGGTAAATGATGTTCATATGTTCATACTTTTCTGCTTATAGTGTACATAAACTTATTACATAATCCATCTGTATAGTATGTTCATAGTACACCTATCTGTATATCATGCTGATAGTATTTTAAACAATCTGTAAATATGCCATCGTACTGCCGAGTATCTGTATATTTATTGGACATTTGTAACAATAATGGAGTTGTCTATCCTGTAGTGTGTAGACCTTATTTACACTTCTGGTTAGATGCTAACTGTATTTCATTGGCCCTGTACTTGTACTCTGCAAAATTACAATAAAGTTGAATCTAATCTAATCTAAATAGTCCTCTTGTCGCCAAGAAAAGTGCTATTTGTGATCAGACCTTGCAGAATAAAAGTATTTTTTTTTTATCTTTCCAACCTCAAACCTTTGAATGGTAGCATATCACTGTCACAAGAATATTAAGCTGCAAAAACAAGTTTTCAGTAATGAGAATAATAAATGTTTCTTGAGCACCAAATCGGCATATCTGAATGATAAAATTACATTTGAAAATATATTTAAATAGAAAACAGTTCTTTTCATTTGTAATAATATTTCACAATATTACAGTTTCACTTTTTTGATTAAATAAATGTTGTCTTGGTGAGCATAAAAAACATTCAAAAACATTTAAAAATCTTAATTTTTCCAAACCTTTGACCGGTAGTGTTGATGAATTGTGTCCTCTAACAGAGCAGGAATGCTGTTTCCTCTTTGCATTACCTATCAGTGCAGTGAAACACCACATACCCATTAAAACTGATAGATCACCCCTGACTGGGCTGTTTGTTTTATTATCCCAGACTAGGACGCAACTCTGTGAGCTATTGCTGTAACCACCCGATGACTGGAAAAGTGACCATTTTCCATCAAAACAGCATGCACGTCGTGCTGAGGGAGCGCAGTGGCTTAGTGCTTCCACCAACAATTGAAAGATCACTCTGTTTAAGGCCCATTGTTACAATTGAATGAGTGTGTATGTGTGTGGACAGTCATTTTTGCACAAGATGCAAATTAATGTAGTCTGTAGACCTCCTGGACAGAATACACATGATTGTTTGCGTTTCCTTCACCTGTGTGCAGGACGTCCCACACAGTAACACACTCTTGAAATACTGGAGCACAGTTACAACTGTGAAACCTTTTTGCAGTAATCTATTTAATAAACTATAGTATCCGGCCACTGTCCGCATGATGTAATTTTCATCATCAGGAGTGTCCGCAGGCGTTAGTGCACACCGGCCATGTGCAGCCCAATATTTCTGTCCGTGCTAAGCTGTAAACTAAATTTTCACACTAGCTGTGTTTACATGCAATTAAGTAATCCATTGATAATTGCATTGCTGGCTCAATCAGGCTGAAAAGCCTTAGGCCCTGTGTTCACCAAACGCCTAGCTGTGAGTGCTTGAGAGCACTTCTAAGGCACAGCGTTTTTTTCAATTGAGACGCTTTGACTGCTATGATACAGAATATTTGCGGAAGTGTAACTAGAATCTGATTTTGCAGATAGTTTATTTATGAATATAAAAATGTTGACAAAATATAAAGTACTTGCTCTGGCCCTTGTTTTAAATGATTTTTTTCTGTTGTTGTGCTTCTTGTTGTCATCTGCTGCTGTTGTGCAAGGAGGATGTGGTGGTTGTGTCGGTGTGGAGTTTTTCCCACCCATCCTCCACTGTGATTGGACGACTGACTATAAAGTGACAGTGATGAGCGCTGCGTTTTACCCAAAGTTGAACATTCTTCAACTCTCATTTATGAGGGCCCTCATTTATCAACAGTGCGTAGAAAAGGTTCTGTTGGAATGAAATTTAGAATGTGCCTAAGTACAAGAAAATACTTATCAAATGTGTGCACGCAGTTCTTACGCACATGAGTAAGCAATCATTGTTGATAAATCCCACATTTGCATTCGGAAACCCCTCCAATGAACCATATATGGTGGAAACACCTCCCTTTATAAATCACGTGAATGTATGTCCTCACCGAAATCATGGCAAAGAAAGCGGTACCGACTGAGTGCTCTCACTCTCAGCGCGGTTTTGAAAACTCATACTCTGCAGAGCGCATTGTTTGCTAAGTCTTCCAATAATGCAAGATAAGCCATTGCACTGAGACAAACATTTGTCACACTGTCTTTTATAGGGTTTGACACCAATTACGCAAATTGTCTGTTTAAAGTCCCCATGAAATCAAAGTTTTTTTGGGTGTTAGTATCAATATGTTGGTCTCAATATGTGCCGCCCTGTCTTCCTGTTTCAGTTGAAATTATGTCACCACATAGAATAACGCTGCGTGTTTCAAGGCGCTTCAGGCGAAAACCAGACAAATGATAAATTGAGTGTTTTATAATTAAAGGAAACACAGGACATATGTGGATTGCTTAATGCATACTGTGACACTTAAATGCTTTTTATGTGTAGTGTCGCTATTCTACCACTAGATTCTCTGCGTAAGCATGCACAGAGGTATGCTTATATTTACACACATTTCTACGTATAAGTACAAGTTGGTAGATCCCACACTTTGCGTGAAACTGTTCTTACGCACTCATTAAGCACTGTTGATAAATGAGGCCCCTGGTGTTTTTGAAAAATGCTACACTCCTATTGAGAATAATTGAAAAAATATGCTAGCCTTGGGGCAAAAACGCTTTGGTGGACATGTGGCCTTAGTGTAAACACCTCAATCGATCCAACTGAGCTTGATCCAAATTAAATTTCAATCAGGGAAGGGATGGTGTAGACCTGAAATAGCTCAATAGGAAAAAAAAAAAAAGCATGTAAATTCTTGAATCCAACTATTTCCTCAATCGGATTCAAAAATACCTTGTACAAATGTAACGTGTTGTGATGCATATGTTTACACGTGTCTTACAAATATGCGTGTTTATCTCATGTCTTATGAACTTGTCAGTGAAGGAGACTGAATATTTACTAAATGTTTGCTAAAAAAAGTTCTATATATGTTAGCTTCTCTTTTAGGTTAGTCAACAAGGCAAAAATGACAATTAAACTCACGGTAGATCCGGTAACATTATCATATGCAACTAGGGCTGTTGCGGTTGAGGGAATTTCCCTTGCGGTTATGATGCGAAATTATCGCCGTGCACAACCACACACACACACAACAAACACACACATATATATATATATATATATTATTATATAATATACTATATATATATATATATATGTATATGTGTATATATATATACAGTGGATACGGAAAGTATTCAGAACCCTTAAATTTTTCACTCTTTGTTATAATGCAGCCATTTGCTAAAATCATTTAAGTTAATTATTTTTCCTCATTAATGTACACACAGCACCCATATTGACAGAAAAACACAGAATGTTGACATTTTTGCAGATTTATTAAAAAAAGAAAAACTGAAAAATCACATGGTCCTAAGTATTCAGACCATTGCTCAGTATTTAGTAGAAGCACCCTTTTGATCTATACAGCCATGAGTCTTTTTGGGAAAAGATGCAACAAGTTTTTCACACTTGGATTTGGGGATCCTCTGCCATTCCTTCTTGCAGATCCTCTCCAGTTCTGTCAGTTTGGATGGTAAACGTTGGTGGACAGACATTTTAGGTCTCTCCAGAGATGCTCAACTGGGTTTAAGTCAGGGCTCTGGCTGGGCCATTCAAGAACAGTCACAGAGTTGTTGTGAAGCCATCCTTCGTTATTTTAGCTGTGTGCTTAGGTCATTGTCTTGTTGGAAGGTAACCTTCGGCCCAGTCTGAGGTCCTGAACACTCTGGAGAAGGTTTTTGTTGGTCCAGGATTTCCCCTGGATATAGGAACAAATGAGGCGGCCTTAATCTATTCCCTCGCGCAATGCGAACCTAGTCTGTCCCATGTGCCCTTGCAGCTGAAAAGTACCCACACCCCCACGCATGATGCTGCCACCACCATGCTGCACTGTTGGGACTGTATTGGACAGTGTGATGAGCAGTGCCTGGTTTTCTCCCACACATACCGCTTAGAATTAAGGCCACAAAGTTCTATCTTGGCCTCATCCGACAAGAGAATCTTATTTCTCACCATCTTGGAGTACTTCAGGTGATTTATTGATCAAATTTCCTTCTGACATGCGGGTTTTCATGTGTCTTGCACTGAGGAGAGGCTTCCGTTTGGCCACTCTGCCATAAAGCCCCGACTTTTGGAGGGCTGCAGTGATGGTTGACTTTTCTACAACTTTCTCCCATCTCCCGACTGCATCTCTGGAGCTCAGCCACCGTGATCTTTGGGTTCTTCTTTACCTCACTCTCTAAAACACAGGAACGTTTTTCCCGGATAGCGCAGTTTGGGCTTGGAGGGCCGCTAAGGAAGGGTTCTGGTCGTCCCAATTGTCTTCCATTTAAGGATTATGGAGGCCCCTGTGCTCTTGGGAACCTTAAGTGCAGCAGAAATTTTTTTGTAACTTTGGTTAGATCTGTGCCTTGCCACAATTCTGTTTTTGAGCTCTTCAGGCAGTTCCTTTGACATCATGATTCTCATTTGTTCTGACATGCACTGTGAGCTGTAAGGTCTTTATAGACAGGTGTGTGGCTTTCCTAATCAAGTCTAATCAGTATAATCAAACACAGCTGGAATCAAATGAAGGTGTAGAACCATCTCAAGTATGATCTGAAGAAATGGACAGCACCTGAGTTAACTATATGAGTGTCACAGCAAAGGGTCTGAATTAGGACCATGTGATATTTCAGTTTTTCTTTTTAATAAATCTGCAAAATGTCAACAATTCTGTGTTTTTCCATCAATATGGGGTGCTGTGTGTACATTGAGAAAAAAAATTTACTTAAACAATTTAGCAAATGGGCAATTATAACAAAGAAGTGAAAAATTTAAGGGGGTCTGTATATTTTCCGTACCCACTGTATATATATAATTTGTGTGTATGTGTTACGATATAACTAATGAGGTCATATTCAGAAGACAATGAAATCGAAACCAAATAGCATTGAAACAGGAAGTGAAGTAAAGCAGAAGAGAAATGAGGAAAAATGGACAAATACTGGTCCAAATAGACAGAGCATAAACCGGACAATAAGTCAGTTAGGCTATCAATAGCACCCATATATGCTATAGCAGATTCGCATAGTTGTAATCTGATGATTTCTAAGAAGAGCGGACAACGAGACCGTATTGCATATTTCCACCGAGTCTGTCAGTCAGGCAGTTACGTCATGACGCACAGGTGGTGAAGAGGCTGACTGTCATTCCAGAGTTACACGAAAAAAAACGCGATTCATTCTTCAAAGAGACGTAAGGAAACTCGCGCTGTTGAATATCATTTAATGATGTGTAACACCACTAGAAGACTAAGCTGACTCAGCAGCGTTCTGGTTGAGCTAGAGACACAGAGAATTCGCTTTCCTCAGGACATGAAGCAACCGATGTCAGCACAAAAAATATGACTCGGCCTGGAGGACAGACGAAAGTAATCGCACGCGCTCAGTCGATCTCTCTCTCATTCACTGTTTGTTTAGGCTTATTAAGTGCAAATCTACAGAGCCTCTGTACAAATCAGCATGGTACACATTATGTTGTCATTACTAACTTGTTTAATATTCAGTCCACATGCATGAAGTGTAAAATGAGAAGGGCATAACCTTATGAAAAAAGAAAACACGCGAAAATCACGGTTGCTGCGGTTCTTGCATTCCTCTGTGGTTTGCTTGTCAATAGTATTGCGATATTGCGGTTATCGTGACAGCCCTATATACAACTGAGGTATTCTAAGTTAAAACATGGACAAACATGGTATTTCTTAAAGACAATATTTAAAAAAATGTCTTATAAAGAATATTATTATTGTTGTTATTATAAATTTGAAGTAGGCTACATTCCATTGTACAATGGTAATATACTGTATTTCAGTCATAATCTGAAGTTAAATCGAACTTTTATTTTGAAGGGTTGTAGCGCACCTTTGAGTTTCAGAGTGTATAATTTAACAATGTCTCAAATAAAACTAGGAAATGTTTAATTAGGTTTTCTCTCAGAACAGCTCTGGTGATGTTCATGTTTATGTAGGTGCTGAAAACACCATTAGCGCCGTACGTACTTCAGTATGTAGTAGATAAAACGGCGCCACTCAGAGACATGCAGAAACAAGCATATTATTCATATAGCAGTCTCTTTGTGCTTTAATATTCACAGACACGTATTATATCTACTTTTTATTTATCCATCCATCAGATTGTGTGTTTTACGTGACATCAGAGTCAGAATCCGCTTTATTCGCAAAGTGTGCGCAAACACACAAGGAATTATTATTATTTTTTTAAGAAGCTCTTGGTACATACATGGCATATATATATATATAATACAGTGGGGCAAAAAAGTATTTATTCAGCCACCAATTGTGCAATTTCTCCCACTTAAAAAAATGAGAGAGGCCTGTAATTTTCATCATAGGTATACATCAACTATGAGAGAAAAAATGAGAAAAAAAATCAAGAAAATAACATTGTAGGATTTTTAAAGAATTAAACGGTCAATTCCTCGGTAAAATAAGAATTTGGTCACCTACAAACAAGCAAGATTTCTGGCTCTCACAGACCTGTAAATTATTCTTTAAGAGGCTCCTCTGTCCTCCAATCGTTACCTGTATTAATGGCATCTGTTTGAACTTATCATCAGTATAAAAGACACCTGTCCACAACCTCAAACAGTCACACTCCAAAACTCCACCATGGCCAAGACCAAAGAGCTGTCAGAGGACACCAGAAACAAAATTGTAGACCTGCACCAGGCTGGAAAGACTGAATCTGCAATAGGTAAGCAGCTTGTGTGGTGTGAAGAAATCAACTGTGGGAGCACTTATTAGAAAATGGAATACATACAAGACCACTGATAATCTCCCACGATCTGGGGCTCACGCAAGATCTCACCCCGTGGGGTCATAATGATCACAAGAACTGTGAGCAAAACTCCCAGAACCACACGGGGGGACATAGTGAATGACCTGCAGAGAGCTGGACCAAAGTAACAAAGGCTACCATCAAATAACACACTGCGCCGCCAGGGACTCAAAATCCTGCAGTGCCAGACGTGTTTGTTTGAGCCCCCAGTTAAGCCAGTGACTGGTACTGTGGCCTGTCTGAAGTTTGCTAGAGAGCATTTGGATGATCCAGAAGAGGGTTGGGAGAATGTCATATGGTCAGATGAAACCAAAAATAGAACTTTTTGGTAAAAACTCAAACTTGTCGTGTTTGGAGGAGAAAGAAAGCTGAGTTGCATCCAAAGAACACCATAACTACTGAGAAGCATGGGGGTGGAAACATCATGCATTGGGACTGTTTTTCTGCAAAGGGACCAGAACAACTGATCCGTGTGTAAACGAAGAAGAAAGGAATAGGGCCATGTTCGGGGCATTTTGAGTGAAATACAACCCAGGTCAGAGAAGGGCATGGAACGATTGAAACCTGTTTGCTGCGGCGTCTTCAGCACATTACTACATGATCCCTAAAGCACAAAGCCGAGCATTTCACAGGCAAAAAGTCAAGACGAAAACACCCGCACAGTGGCCTTTACATCTCCCCGGGCAACGAAGGTGTGGCTTTGTAAGAAGCATTTCAAGGTGCTGGAGTGGCCTATCCAGTCTCCAGATCTCAACCCCATAGCAAATCTTTGGAGGGAGTTGAAAATCCAAGTTGCCCAGCGACAGCCCCAAAACATTTCTGCTCTAGAGGAGATCTGCATGGAGGAATGGGCCAAAATCCCAGCAACAGTGTGTGAAAACCTTGTTAAGACTTACAGAAAACGTTTGACCTCTGTAATTGCCAACGAAGGGTATATAACAAAGTATTGAGATGAATTTTTGTTATTGACCAAATACTTATTTTCCACCATAATTTGCAAATAAAATTCTTTAAAAATCCTACAATGTGAATTTCTGGATTTTTTTTCTCATTTTGTCTCTTATAGTTGAGGTATACTTATGATGAAAATTACAGGTCTCTCTCATCTTTTTAAGTGGGAAAACTTGCACAATTGGTAGCTGACTAAATACTTTTTTTTCGGTGCTGTGACACAATGTACTTATATATATATCTATATGATATATATAAATATAATATATTATTAATATGATGTATGATACACGAAATATAGAATATAATACATGCATAAATAACATAGATACTATCTGAGAGAACAGACACATTTAAACTAAGATTTGTAACTACAACAATAAATAATAAATGTATATGAATCTGATACAGGAATATGTATACTGATACACAGATTTGTGCGTATTACTCTATCTCTCTCTATCTTCTATATACTATATACTATCATATCTACTTATAGTATATATATATACTCATATACATATATATACAGCTGTACAGAAAATATGAAAACCTGGCGCTGTTGATTTTCCCGAATGTGCACCAGCGTCGCTTTCACCCGCGCTTGCGTCGCCCACTGAGAGCGCTTGTTTAGTATCGCAGCTCTCTCAACTACAATGCCAATTAAACCCTTCGTTTGACAAAAAGTTATTGGTTGGCACGTGGCTATTGCTAATGCCAAGTAATTTGTTTCTAGTTGACGCTGACGGCCCAAAAGTTGTCAGTAAAAGGACACACAAAACAAAAACAGTAAAAGGTACCCACGGCATGTGGACGTAGACAGAGGGGCCAGTGTGTGGCGCCCAATCTTGACATTCTCGTTGAGTTATACCTGTAAATTCCATGTTCACGACTGCCTGGGCTACCCCGCTGCCTACGAAATTCATACGGCCTGATACTAACTTGTTATAAATGCACAAATAAGTTATCTAGCAACGGTAGGGGATGGTAGTTGGGGAATATGAGTAAACACGTCGGATGATTGCCTCCTTTGCAGCCACTTGGCGTCACCTTTTTGTGAAATTGGCTATCCTATCTCAAGGAACAAACCCACATTTTTTTTTTTATAATCGTAGAGTGTATCCCATTACTGCAGATTTTAACTTCGTTTGTTGGCCGACCATGGGTGGGATGCGAAAATATAGATATAGTCAAGGTATACATCGATAATCCTCTGACATTTTTGTCGGACGCTGCACAGGTCTAGCCGCACCGTCGCCACAAACAACCACCTGGGACTTTTCCCCCATGGGGCGAAAAGTAGAGCCATTTATGTGCAGGTGAGTTTTCACTCTCTCATTCACTCTTAAACAAAAAAGTTAGAATGCAAATGTTCGCTGGTATGATAAACATGTCTAACGATTCAAACTGGAAGTGAATCGTCATACCGTATTCTATTGTAATAGGTCATCTGGGTATTCGATGCCTGTGGGAACATGATACTTCACTTGGTGCTCTGTAGGTTAAGCTAGATCACAGTCTTCAAAGTATGGATGCACCGATACCACTTTTTCCAGTACTCGCCAATACCGAGTACTTTATTTTGGTACTTGTCGATAACGAGTACGATACGATATTTTTATTTGCATTTTGTTACATTTTTAAAATATTGGGTGTTACAGGAAACCAAAAGAAGTATTCTAATGTAGTTGGTAACTTTCAGTTTATCGAAATAGACGTTGACGTATATCCTTCGGTATTTCCACGACTGTAATATGCCCATTGAAAATGTATTTTTGTTACTTCACTTTTTGCTCTTATGGTAATCATCTTGCGAATTATAGAATTAGAAGCTGCTCCATGGTGCAGAGACCTCAGTACTGTAATCCCGTGCTTCTGACACTGCAGGGAAAGACACTCGATTATAAAAGTACGGTCCTAACTGGTGCCTATATCAGTATCGTTGCATCCCTGCTCCAAAGTAAACATTTTAATTTACTTATATAAAATAAGATATAGAATCTTTTTTTTCCCTCCCATCCAAATTCTGCCAAGTGGAGCCTGAGATGAAAAATAGTAAGGCCCTAAGTTTTGCATGCTGTAATTAACGTCTGAGAGCTTCTGGCGGTAAAAGGCACTTGTGCTGTTTTGAGAAGTGCAAACAGTTGGTCTGCTCTGCTTTGTAAAAATGTAATTTAGGATGACGAGAAACCAGCACAGCCCCAAAGTCTGCATTAGTCTGGAAATGGCCAGATACTGTATGTAATTTGCCAAAAACAAAAAAAAAATGTTTTTTGAATGTAAAATTCTGTTTTCACATCTCCCCCCCCCCCCACTCCAGTGAAACTAGCACCTTTTAAAAACTTTCTATTTCCCATGACTGTGTGGATGGATTTGATCTTGATAAAAATGATTGCTGCATATTCCATCATGAAATTTTCATTCACCTTAAAGGCTGATTTTTCTAACATGATAAGATAACCGGTCACACTGATCATGATTAATGAGATGGTACTGTCATAAAAAGGCTAAATTCACATTATTTTCCATGTATATGGAAAAGGCTGGTTTGCAAAATCTTTTTAAAAAGATTGATTGGCTCAGAATTTCAATGAGAAATAAGAACTGCTTAAAATGCTTAAAAATGGCGTTAAAAATTTGTAATCTCTGTATTGAATGGAGATAGCAGGTCTCACATAATTTTGCTGCCAGTGGTTGATACCGTAAAGTCCCAAATCAAACATATGTATTATTCAGGCTGTCCTTCCAGTTTTATTGCTGAAGTGGCAGTAAAACATTATCCTGTTTGTGGGTTGTGGCCATTAAACAGGAATTTAGCTTCCTGCTGTGGGCAGCATCAGAGCGGTAAACAGATAAATGTGGACCGTGCCAGAGGAGCATGGGTGCACAGGAGGCCGACTCTGACAAATTATGAGGTCTGCACCTGTTATGGTCTCACCAATTTACTTTTTAACCTCCAGAAGCAGATGAGGATCTACAGTCTCACACCATTTACAATGAAGAAGCAGTAACAGTAAATTTGAATTATTTTATTACTGACTGCTTACTTCAATAATTTCTTGGGAATTTTTTTATGTGTATTAGGCTAGTATTGTTGTGTGTGAGTGTATTGAATATAATATGTTTATATAACTTATAATTTTTAGGCACTAAAAGAATAAATGACAGCAGAATTTAGCTGCAGTGTGTACATGGCCTTAGTGGGTGATATCTTATTTCACAATAACAATATACAACCGCATTCCACAACTAAATTAACCCCCGGAAAATTCTAGTAGTGACAGCTGCATTTACAAAATAATTCATACAGTGGATACAGAAGCGAACTGAACAACTAGTTGTTAATGACATATTTAAGCTCATATCAGACACATGTCTCTCTTCTCTCTTCTTTGTACGGTGCAAGAAATCACAGGGAAAGAGATACGGACTCATTCCTGTTGCCAGATCTTGCTAGAAAAAAAACCTGCGAACATGAACACGATCACGATACTGCAACTCACACCTGCTGAATTCATTAACTCCGTAAACTAGGGCTGCACGATATTGGAAAAAAACTTTTTTTTTTCTGCAATATATATTGCGATATGAAAAAAAAATGAGGCTTTCCCAAAAGAAGATGGCAAGGAAGCCAACTTCAAACAAAAAAAATAGAGAAGAGGGACTCGATGCTCAGATTGAATGGGGCGTGCTCGTATGAACCCCCAAGGGCATGTTATAGCCGACCCCACGGTAGAGTGGAAGCTCACACGACAAGAGAACGGTCGACATGGGAGAGAGGACAAACAAACCGGGAAAAAAATAGTGTACCGCTATTTCCAATGGTGCCAATATCAAACGATAGTGTGGAGGACTCGAAGAGAGAGTGGTCACAAATGATGACTTCAGTCTTGGGATGATGAGAGCGGCAGGCTCAAAGGCAACCCTCTGAGGTGAGGGGAGCATTGGCCTTGCTTGACCCAAATAGAGGCAGCTTATCCGGGAAGCAGCAAGCAGCCCAACTACCTGAAGTCACTGCCACAGAGCTCAAGAGCGGAGGGTTCAACCCCTAGAGAGGAGAGAGAGGAACCCAGCTCCAACGTAAGGCGATGGACCAATCAGCCAGGGTAGAGGACCTAACTCTGAGTCGAGAGGAGGACTCACCCAGTCTGCACCATGCGACCGAGGAGCAGAGCTACAACGTGACCATCCCGCAAAGTGCGAGGGAGCACAGCTTGTCCGGGGCAGATAGATGCGCAGAAGGGGACCTCCGCAATGGGTCCGGCTAGATAAGGGGCATGTCCAAATGTTCTAATCCGGGAACCTATCAGAGGTCCCACGTCAGGAGCGCGTTTTGTGGCGTGACGTCACCAGGAACAGTCGAGGATACCTCACACCCGACGATTCGCACGAAGGGAAGCATTGGGGATGAGTATTACCAGGTTTGCTGACAGTCCCGGTCTATGCTTAAAGTGGACCCGCGTGAGTCCGCGTGTAGCGATCGAAGATCAAGGGCATTACAACTTGCGGAACTTCGGCACTCTTTCGCTGAAGATCGGCTCCCAGTGTGAGAGAGGAGCACGATGCGGTTGTGGCGCACAATGTCTCTTAAGATGTGAGTCAGTTTGGAAACAAATCCTTTTATAATTGAGTATGAGTTCTTATCATGGAACGCAGTGACCAAGAAAGCGGAGTGTCTCTCTTCTGTGCACGAAACCTGGCTAAAGGGTAGAGACCATGGTCGCCGATGACGAAATTGCTAACAACAGGGATTACCTAGATTGAGAACTCGCCTAGGTTATGGGCACAAGGTGGAGGTCGTGTTGTCTATTTTTAAAAAGGACATCGGTGTCGGGAAACAATATCGCACATCCTGAACTCTACTAATAGTTTTGAGCTGTAATGAATTTTTGTACACCTGACGGTAAGCTGTGCTGGTGTAAGCACTTGTGTATTCGTCCTCCAGAAGACACAAACAAGGGAATATAACATAATGTTCTCTGACTTTATTAGTAAATTGGCTACACAATACGATCGTTTTTTAATTCTAGGCAATTTGAATATACAGTTGGTCCTCGCAGCTTTAGGTATGGGCAGAATGTGATGTCCAGAGAACTGTTAAATGTGATTAACACTTTTGATTTGACACAATGGGTCAAAGGACCAACTCATAATTTGGGACATACACTTGATTTGGTTTTATCTTTCAACTTGCACATTCAGAATGTTGTGATTGATGAGGTGGTGTTTTCTGACCATAAACCAGTGTTTTTTAATGTCTGCTTTTTGAGAGTGTTTGTACCAGAAAAAAATGGTCCAGAAAAAATAATTCCTTGACTAGTGGAGAGTTTGCCTCATTATATAAAAATCACTGTGAAACTACTCTATTTGAAGAGGCTCTGAAGAATCTTAAGTGTTGATGAACAGGTTAATCACTTTAACGTTGTTTGTGCTGAAATCTTGGATAATGTTGCTCCTCTTAAAGTTAAAAAAAGCAAAGGCAAATATCAGCCATGGGTAAATGATTCTACACGGATACTTGGACAAAAGGCTCAACAGGCCGAGAGGAGATGGAAAAAACATAAACTGCAGATTCACTATGACATTTTCAGAGAATCTCTATTGACTTTTATGAAGGCTGCTAGATGTGTTAAACACAAATATTACTCTGATGTGATATCGCAAAATGCAAATAATTCTAAAATTGTATTCAAGATTTTAAATTCAACCATAAATCCTGTACAAACTAGGTATCCTGATCCTTCCACTACTAAGTGTGAAGAGTTTCTTAATTTTTTTAATAGGAAAATTGTTGATTTACATTCTAAGACTCCCTCTTTGAACTGTTGCCATCTGGTCGACGCTACAGAGCACTGAGCACCAGAACGACCAGACACAGGAACAGTTTCTTCCCTCAGGCCATCCATCTCATGAACACTTGACAATAACCGTGGAACACACACTATTTATTCACTCATACACTTATTTATCTAAAACACACACTCAGTCTACATTTCAATTAGCACATAATATACCTGTACATACAAAAAAAAACTGTCTATTGTAATATACCTGCACACACAATTGTCAATTTATATATTTTTATTCCTTATTTACTTGTTCTATTTTTATTTTTATTATCTGTGTTTTTTTTGTTCTGTCACTGTCATTCTGTTACACTGTGGAAGCTTCTGACACGAAAACAAATTCCTCGTATGTGTAAACATACCTGGCAAAACAGCTCATTCTGATTCTGATAAGACACGGAAACCGCTAGTAGCTCCGTCTGTTGACTTAGCTTCTGCCTGCTGCATGGAATGGACAGAATTCCACCCTTTTACGTTTCCAGTTTTGGTGGACACTGTGAAGCATCTTAAATCTTCTTCATCAAAAGATGATGTTATGTCTCCTTGCCTTTTCAAACAGGTTTTTGAGAGTGTTGGAACTACTGTCCTGAATTTAATTAACAACTGTCTCAGTCAGGGCAAGCATGCTACAGTTCTCCCACTTTTAAAAAGGCCCAATCTGGCATTGGTGGACATTAATAATTATAGACCAATTTCAAACCTACCTTTCCTTGCCAAGATATTAGAGAAACTGGTCTTTAAACAACAATCTTATATGACCTTAAATGCAATATGTGAGCCTTTTCAATCCGGTTTTAAGTCTGGTCATAGTACTGAGACAGTGTTGGTTAAAGTGATAAATGACATCTATCTATCAACAGACAATGGCGAAAGTGTTATTTTAATTCTGCTTGATCTTAGTGCGGCATTTGATATGGCGGATCATAGGATTTTAATTGAGCGCCTTGAACATTGGGGCGGCCTAAAAGTCAATGTGCTGAAATGGTTTGAGTATGGTACGTGGAAGTCTTTTTCACCCGGAGAAGAGCTGAGGAACCTTAATATCCTTATCAAGATTGCCATCTTCCATGGGGAATTCCAAAGAGTCAATTTGGCCGCCAAGGCTGTTTCTCCCTCTATATGCAGTTCCCTTTGGGGGTATATTTAGAACACAAAGATCATTCCACTGCTCTATGCAGATGGACTCCGCTCTATCTACCCTGTGCGAGCTCGAGAGAGTCAAACCCCGCTTCTATAAAAAGGTGTAGTAGCTGTTTACAGTGCGGTGACACAAGGCATGGAGGCTGCTACTGTTTTGTGATTAATGGAAAATAAACTAAGGGATATTGTTTTTGGCCCTAAGAAATCAGAGGGACTCTGTGTTTAACAATTCAACGCACGTGGCTGGCTTTTGAGAAACCAGTGAAGACTTGGGCTTCCTTTTGGATAGTGAATTAAAGATGGACAGGCAAATAAACACAGTGGTGAGATCTTGTTTTTTTCATTTCCGTCTATTAGCAAAGACTAACACGTATTTTATCTACAGTGATTATGGAGCAAAGAAAGCCAACGGCTGTCATTATACTGAAATGGATTAATGTAAACTCCCATTTAATTGAGAGTTGATTGGTATGTCACTTGGGGCGTGACTACAGAGAATCTAGAACTCGCACTGCTTAGCGTGCGTCGCTCCGAGACGGAGAATGATTAAGTCTGCAAAAAAACATGACTCAGTCACTCCATTACTTGTGTCACTAAATTGGCTGCCGGTACGGCTTAAAATAATTTATAGGATTATTATTTTTGTTTTTATGGCCCTTCACAATTTAGCCCCTGGGTATTTGTCAAGTATGATTTCAGTTTATACTCCTACGAGATCTCTGAGGTCCGAAAATCTCCTTTGTGTTACTAGGACAAAATACAAACACAGGGGAGATAGAGCCTTTTCGCGAGCTGGTCCAAAACTGTGGAATGACCTCCCTCATATATTATTCTCCACCAATAAGCTGGTGTGTGGTAGGCATTCTGGCGCACTATGGCTGCCGTCGCATCATCCCGGTGGATGCTGCACACTGGTGGTGGTTGAGGAGATTACCCCCTGAATGTAAGTGCTTGAAGGGATAGACAGCGCTATGAATGTAATGGAAAAAATCATTTTATTAATTATTATTAGACTCGCTTTAAACTCACTACCGGTTCAAAGCTGGTGATAAAAGCACAATATGTTACAAAGGACTAATGAGGAGTTGTTTGTGATGAGGTTTACTGTTATTCTAAATGTGCATATGGGGTTATGCGAATTTGTGTTGCGTATTTGTGACACTGTTTGGTTTATGTAATTATGGGAATATGTGAGAGCATTTGGCAAACCTGGGCTTTTGTATTTAAATAACTGTGCTATATAAACAACCAAAGAACACAACATACTGGGAAGCAAACTCATATGCTAACTCCTGCAAGTGGAGTGAACTTCTAAGCTCGCCCAGAAGGGGCGTAGATTAGAAGGGGTAACCCCGCAAGAGTGCCCCTAAATAGGCATCCACTGGTGCAGGTGTGTGACACTGGGTCTCTGCTTTCATATCTCGACTAAGAGCGCGTGCGGTTCCTGCAAATATAATCACAAGACGCGGCCATAGCACTGAAGAAAGAAATAGTGGGACCCAATAACCATTCATGCGTATAGAGCTTACTGCTTCTCAGAGCAGAAGCACAAAAGAGGGGTTTCCACACAAAGAGAAATCCCTCTTACCTTAGGGAATGCAGTGTACTCCAGCCCAGTCCACAGAGGGGCGATTACTGGTTCAACCATAAGGGCAGTGTGACAGTGAGGAACCAACAGGCCCAAACCGTCAATGTGGAGCGTTTGAGTACTCCTCAAACGCGGACACGAGAGAGCTCTAGCCTCAGAGTACCGCATGAAGGTTAAGCCGATCTCAAATTCGTTTGGAGATCCCATCAGTGCGGAGTAGAGAATTGCAGGTAGCGCAACTTGGCCAGCAGGATAGGGAGCAGTCTACATAGCATGTATCAGAAGAGTAGTAGCCCTCTGAGAAGGATCCGGCAGGTTTACAGAGATGTGCAGATTTACGGGGACCCTGGATGCTGGGAGGCGTTCCTGAGAACGCCCAGCTGAATCCATGAACTGAAGAAGTGAAACCCACTCACACTGACTAACGGTTCAAACAGCAGGAGAGTCGTGGCTCTTAGCAGGGGGTCAAGCCGAAAAAGTCAGGAAACAGGAACAGGTGTCGAGGATGAGCAGGATGCAGAGACAGAGCTAGCAAGCAAAATACACAGGATAACCTAGCAGCGACGACGTCGGAGAAAATGGATCGTACTCACAACCAATGGGCTCCGGGCAACATTGAACACATGGCATAGGATGGAGGTGAAGTCTCTATCCTCGTGCTGACAGCGCTAGACCCACGCATCGATTCTTGTGAAGCACGTTAACCCACAGGGGGTGGGGGGCCCCGGGGGGAGGGGCGGGAGTCACGACACTAGTCTTCTGAGCCCGACTTTGATCCTTAGATCGAGACGGGCCAGGACCCCTGGGATGTTCGGGCTCAGAAATGGACTTCGTGGAATCGGTGGATTATAAGTGCAGCCGTGCAACGTCTGGCCTCCTTAAAAATCCGGCCTCCGTTCTTGACGGATCAAGAGTGCCGAAAAGCATCACGGAAGGGCCAAGGAACAACAGGCGCATCAAAAAGAAATTCCTCTCTTTTGAACGAATCCAACCGGAGCTCAACCCACGATGTCTCTCTGAAACACCATGGACCGCCCATGGAGTCTGCCAATGGCAAAGTGGCGTCTCACTGAATTAAGTGAAGAATGGAGGAGCAAGATCTGTGGTTTGACACGCAAATCACCACCACAGTGGAATAGACCATCTGGCTATAAGTCCAGGTCGGATCTGTGCAGAATGTATCAAGCCTGATATGCCAGGAAACACACTCATGTGGTGGTGCAATCGATGGCGCGGTGCGTAGCTTTGATCTCCTGCGCACGCAGGTCGGCCCTGCCATTCAAACAAGATGTAATCCTGGAGAGGGTTTTGGATGAGAAGAGGCAGACTAGTAAAACACAAGCTCTGCCCAAAGACATTAGATTACCTCTGGAAAGTCACAAGAAGAGAGAACTGGTGAAATCCGCCTGCTCTACGGGATGACATCGTATTCCTGCGAGAGAGCGGAGCCAATCATGGAAACACTATCGTACAAACTCGGTGAGTAAATGTGTTTTGAAAGTACTCGCCCCCCCCAGTAGTCCGAAGCGAATGCATCAGGAACAATGAGCCCAAAGCAGTCTTGCCTCGGTGAGTGACCCAGAGAATGTTCAATTCGTGCTTATCCCGTACCCAAGAAGATTAAGCTTTGATCCTTTGAGAGTCTGAACAGCTTTGCTCTTCACCACGCACACACAGCACGTGAGCCATGTGAAATTGGCTATCAGAGCAAGATCTGGAGAGCGAACATGCACTCCTAGTCGGGCTGAGCCTTACGCTAACTAAATGGTCAGTGAAGCGAAGAAATGGGCGATTGGGACGTGTTTTCCCGGCGCCCTTTTATACTGTGATCTCGCAGGGTAATGACGTCATAGGCTGTAGGCCAATGTTATTGTCGTTTTTGGATGTATGCTTCAGATACCGGTCACGCTGAAGGCGTTCCCCAATGCGACCCCTAGAGGACGCAGTTCGAAGTTCCCTCAGAAGGGAACCAGTCAGTTTAGATTTACAAACTGGACACATTGTTGCTTTGTGACACAGTTGTTGCCAGTAAAAGCAAGCAAGTCTTTTTTCAGGAACTACTTTCTGTACATGAGTGGCATCAACTTTAAGTCAAGTTCATCTGCGCCACTGGGAGAACTTTAAATGTTTTTTAAAGCTTTTAAAGGGGTCATATGACTCTCAATTCTTTCTGCGATGAAAATTTGTTTTCTCTTTGGAGTGTTACAAGCTTTTGGTGCATACAGAAGATCTGTAAAGTTGCAAATACTAAAATCTCAAATCCAAAGAGATACACTTTATAAAAGTTAAGAGTCAACCACGCCATCCTAAAACGGACTCGTTTAAACACGCCCCCACATGTCTACGTCACTGTGTGGGAATATTTGCATAACACCGCCCAAATGTTCATGCAAAGAAAGAAGGCGTAACTTTTATTCTCGCTGTAGTATGTGTTGCGCCGGCGCATGTCGTGAAGGATGTCTGTGTGTTCGTGGGTGAAGCCGCAACTACTTTGTGGCATTCCAAAAGAGGATGCTATGGATGCTTCGTGTCATTGCCTAGACGTCTTTTCGTGATTGGTCACCAAGGAAAATAAATAACTTCGTGCTGGTGGAGTTGGCCGAATCGGCACTTTCACGAATGGAGCGAAGTGGAGGCCAGCCCGGGGCGTTCGTTCAGGATCATGGGTTGACCGCACTACCGTCTGCTAGGGCCGCTGCCGTTCTCAAGGCTCCGGTCCTTCCTCAAGCGCCCGCCTTGGGTAGACGCTGTGTAGAGCATTTTTATGGAAGACTGTTTCCTGACAACTGCGAGAGTAGCATGCGATATGGGTCTGTGGCTCAATAAGGCCTGTTCTATAAAGTGGGGCAAGTCCAACTTTGCAAGGACAGTCTGGGGCCTCTGACTCACAGCCTGTAAGTAAATGTTTTTATATTTAGCTTTAAATAAGATTTTCCACTGAGTAATTCAACCGAGCCTAGTAGCGCTGTTGTTTGTCGTTTCTCCGATCACAAATGCAGACATGGTTTTATGTTTATGTGGCGCAATATGCAACGCTTAAAAACACAGTATGAGTCATTATAATCAGTAATTATGTCCCCAATGGATGCAACAAATGCCTCATTTGTAATGGGTTTTATTGGTTTTGTCTCGCCGTGCCGGGAGATGGCATCACAGTGTGTTAAGGGGCGTAACATTTCCATCACATGCTTGAGGTATTCAGCCAATCACAACTCACTGGATAGCTGGCCAATCAGCATGCACCTCGCTTTTCAGACCAATGAGCTTTGTAAAAATCGACGTGTTTCAGAAAGGCGGGGCATAGAGGAGCAACAATAATGACATTAGGTGTAAAATATGTTTTTGTTTAAAATAAGGTGTTATTTTAAACTTAAACCGCATAAACCCATTTCATTACACCAAATACACAAAATAATGTTCTTTTTAGCAACATCATATGGCCCCTTTAAAAACTTTTTTTAAAACCTTTGTCGTCTCATGTTCCTTCACCCACACTCTGATCTCGAAGGGAAGAACCCGGAGTAACTGTTCCAGGACTATTATCTCATTGACCTCCTTTCGTAATAGCTCCTGTAGACAACGCTGTCTCTCACTGCTCTCTCTGCTTTTGTGCACTCAGGGAATCACGCATAACAGCATACATCCCACCTCCAGATGATGCAGCAGGAGAGAGGGTTTTGACTTGAGGTGACATGGACTTGGGATGAACGGATGGGAGATCCTCCTGTCTCTCCTCCTCTGTAGAGTCAACAGTGTCCCAGGCCATATCCTTGTCAGCCACAGCTTTAGTCTGGGAGCGAAGCCCCACCCTAGGCTTCCTGCCTCTCATCACAGACTTGCAAGTAGCCATCCCACTTTTGACACCAAATGTGAGACAGTGGGGCTTTGCAGACCTGATATCAGGTGAAAATGAGTTCACACCCACAAAAAAAATCCCCCAAAAATGATGCCAATACTCGCAGAGGTGTTATAATGTAAAGTGATGGTTTATCTACAGTGCTTGAGAGGTGAAACAGTCCCAGTAGGAAAACGACCAAAGCTAAATGCAAAGTAACAAAAAAACATTGTGCAAAAGATCAAAGAAACAGAGATAAATATTCTTCTTTGGTTAAAACCATTACAAACAGTAATAAGGTAAGTATTTAGGTAAGTATTTACATATTCACAATAGCACATACATTTATATACACATATGAACTAACAAAATATTTGCAGAAACAAAATTCAGTCAAGATAACAAATACAAATATAGACACAAATAATAATAAACATAACAACAACACCACATTTCCATAACTCCCCTTATTAACACAAACAATGGACGAGCCAGCTTCAGGTTGCTTTGCACCGACGCACAGCAACACTAGCATTATTTATCCAGGCTGCTGGCTGGCGATCGGTTTTGGCCAGCCAATGGCGGAAACGCGGCACGAAAGAACAGCAACACAGATGCTGTCAAGCACCAAACACAGGTAAGTATTATGATAACAAAACAAAACAAAAATCGAAAGGAAACAGCAGAGGAGGAAAAGGTAAAATATGGTGTGTGTGTGTGTGTGTTTAAGTGCTGCACTAACTGACAGGTGCAGGTTACTTTGTTACAACAACTATCAGTAATAATGCCAGGTATGGATTGTTAATCTCTGGGAACTGCACTGCTGGAAGCAGATCACACTTAAACTCTCATTCACGCATGTATGCTGCTCCAAAAGCACTGAGTTCTAGTGTTTTGGAGGCTCCCTGGATTTGATGGAGAAGTCACAAATTTCCTCTTAACTAATCCTTGAAGTACGACACTTTCTCAAAAAGGTGTTGAGTTGTTTCTTCTGAAGACGTCGACAGTGTTCAATTTTCAAACAGAAATTTAGAGTTTTACTTTAAATTCTGGTCATTGCAGCTTATTGTTGCCCATTTGGACAGGAAAAGACCATCTGACTTGCATGTATAAAACTTTCAGATGCTCAGTGCCATGAACACCGCAGATGTTGGCAAATCCAGTGACTGGTTCTTCCTTGGAAGTGCTTATTGTAGCAGTTTGAGAACTAATAAACATAACTTTTGTTTCCTGGCAGACTGATATAAAACTGTGCGTCCTCACACCCGGAAGTTGTGTAAAGCCAGCCAGTCTGATTGCTGTTTTAAAAGAGCTCTTGCTACTTTTGATTGCAGTATGCTGCTGATGATTTGTGGGTAGCCTCTGGGCATGTCATCTGAAGCTGAGACTAGAGCTCTGCTAACAGATACCAGGGTTGGTTATTTAAATGATAAATACTTGGGACTTAAGGGGTGTTCACACTGACTGCCATTAAATTACGAGAGGTCGCCAGGTCACTGTAGTGTTGATTTCTAATATGTGTTCTTAACTGACTGCTGTATCCAACTATATCAGGCAGTGGATCATGTGAGCTTCACCATTTCCACTCCCATTGGTCATTTATATGAAATTGCTAATTTTCACCGAAAATAAATTTGGTTGCTCTGTGATTTTGTGATCAATTGCTCAGTCTTGTGTTCTTACATATTACTGTATCTCTTCTGAAGTGATTCAATAGCTTTGTGTGAGGGGAAAATGCTGATTTTTAAAAATGTATGTTTTCTATGAAATCTCTGTTTGTAATTGCAGGGGGGAAATTACCAGCACATCTTTTTGAATTTTCTGTTTTTGTGTTCCACAGAAGAAAGATAGAAATTCATAAGGGTTTGCAACAACATGGTGGAGTGTGAATGAAATCATTTTTATTTTAGAGGGAACAATTCCTTTAAAACCCTTTACCCTCAAATGTGGCCTCCAGTAGAAGGCCAGCTGTAAATATGAGTACAGTCTACTCGTTTTACTTTTTGATTATTATAGTCACTACGTTTTCATGCACCCAAATAATGCATTAGCATTCAGCATGATGCTTTAATCGGACCAAGAAGCCTTCATGCAAATACTTCAGTCAATCTGATCGAAATCGATCCAAAGGTAATTTCGATCAGATTGGAAGGGGTCGTGTTGTTGACCTGAAATAATCCGATCAATCAGATATCACCGTTGGATTCAAAAATACTTTGTGCACATGTGCAGTGCTGTAATATGTATGTTTATGAACTGGTCAGTGAATGAGACTTAATATGTACTAAACATTTGCGAAAAAAATGTGTTCGGATTAAATGTCGGCTTTCTTCTTGGGTATGTAAACAAGGCAAACATGACAATTATACTCACGGTAGCTCCGATGACATGCATACACAGTGCACCGTGGCAACCGGGCACTATGCACGTGCTGAAGTTTTGTTTGGAATACATATAATGCACATGTAAATGAATATGTGAATTGGATTGCAATGTTTAGGGTTCATATAAACGAAACTTTAAGAATCTGAAATCAGATTGATTCATTCAGGTTTATTGCATGTCAACATGAGGTGCATGAGGTGAATGTTGAGAGCAGACATGTCCACAAGTCTTTCATCTGAAGTCTGAGTCAAGTCTCAAGTCTTTAAGCTGGAGTCGGATTTCAAGTCTCGAGTAGGGCTGGGTATCGTTCAAAAATGTTCGATATCGATACCGATACCTTGACTTCGATACCGGTTCCTGAACGATACTTTTTCAATACAATTTATGAAATCAATTTGAACGATTACATTATCTAAAAAAAAAAAAAATAGGTTTTATTTTTCAGCTTGTTGATGTTTATACAAACTCAAAGACTCATCTCCTGAGCCACTGCACAAAGGAACAAAATGTAACCAACACAATAAATCAGTGCAAATAGTTTAATAAAGCTCAAATAGTCTTCAGTTTACACATCTGTTAGGCTACATTTACACTAGTGCGTGTTCGTTTTTAAAACACATAGCTCAGACAGAATCATGACTCTCCATTGGAAATGAATGACTGAATAACCGGTCTGTCGCTTGTCGTTTATCGGAGATAGTGGAAAGCCGGCTTGAAACACAGTGGAAATGCCAGTATGACGAGGATCGTTTTCATTTTAAAACATAAATGCACCAGTGTAAATGTAGCCTTACATCTAAGGGGGCTGGGACACATTCGCACTACAGCCTCACGTGTGCGCCACATCTCTGAGTGTAACCGGTGTAAACTAGTAGGTGTGTTCGACTTGACGCATACTGACTGTGCAGACCGATCGGTGTATTACAGTACCACGAGAACTAAAGAGAGCAGACAGCTCCGTGCGCTTTCGAATCGCTCTCACAGATGATCAACCTGCGCCGCACCTCTTCTAGTCGAACACACCGGCTAGTGCTGCAGGCTTATTGGCTCACTGATGCTGATGAGATTAACCCCTTAGGTATCGAAATTTGGTCTCGAACGACGAGACGTTTTTCAATACTCGATGGTATCGAGGCATTTCGGTCGGTGCCTAAAAAGTATCGAACTCTATACCCAGCCCTAGTCTCAAGTCTTTAAGCTGAAGTCAGAGTCAAGTCTGGAGTCATTTCATCAATTGTTGCAAATAAATTCTTATCCTTAAAAATCCTATTTACCAGGTTGTATTTTAAAGACAAAATATGTTCCAGGGATACTACTAGGATTCTAGCTAAACTTATCTTCCTCTACCTGTATACATAGTCTATCCAAGATACAAGAATACATAAATACATGTAAAATTATTAATTTGAGGAGGCCTGTTCATATTTAAAATAATCTGTAACACTAATTAATCTAATTCTTGATCTAATTAATCACAAATTAATCACACATCAATTTTAAACACTGTGTTAGATAAGTAAAGCAGTGAATAGACACTACAAAAAGTAGCTTTAGAAAGACATATTTGAGTCAACATAGCATAAATGATGATAATAGATGGGCATTACTGTTTTTAAAAAAAAAAGAATATTGAAATAAGATTTTTTTTTAAATTAAATGATACTCAAAATGTGAAACTAAAACCTCTAGTAGGTGGCGGCAAGTCACCATCTTGATTGAGTGAGTCATTCAGTCATTGATTCAACCGACTCCTTCAAATGGATGATTAATTCGGAAACGAAGCAAGTAACTGTCTTTATGTATCAATATGACATATATCATTGACCCGATTAGTTCAAAAACGTATCGTAGATTCATTCAGGAATTAAACACTGCTGTGTTTCTAAGAGACGCACAACAGTTCTGCTGTGACTTGGTTTGAGCTATTTTCATTTGCGAAATTAAGCAAAACAGGCAATACAATAGGTAGGTATTGTGTCTAAAATTTCACATAATATTAACTTCTTGTTTATTGAACTGTTGTATAAAATCAATATCACATTTACAATAGTGCAGATATTCGGGGAAAAACGGCACTCTTGTGTGATATTGCTAAACTACATTATATATTCTATCATATATAAACCCATTATTTTTTCCATAATTAATCGCACCAAATAAAATGTTAAATAGTAATTAGACATAATTACTTTTATTAGGTGTTTAGAGATTATTCAAATATTTATTTGAAGCTTTTCAAAGCTTTTTCAGTTTTTGCATTATGATTAGTCAAACCTGAACACACACACACACACATACACATATACATCAAGAGAGAGAAAAGCCATATCTGCGTATATTATGAAAAGATTCATGAAACATCGTGCTAGGTTTAAGGCTAGATTTTTCGTTCATGTTTTTAACAGGACACACCACAGCATATGTGATTTAATGTTACCAACCTTTGTGGATGTGTTCTAAGATTTGATACATTCTAAAATGTGATGCTGTTGTTCTGGTATATCTTTAATTGTTTTCCCACATTCTTTGCATCTAGCCGATCTTCTTGAAGTTCCTGATTCTGACACACTAATATAACCAAATGTGAGAACATATACACAGTGGCTTTCGCCGTGTTTCATACCCTTCTGACAATACACAGACATACGTCATCAAATACCATGATAAGAGTCCCATCTACATCAACAAGGAAATACGTGATGCAGATATAATAAAAGCATTCCAAGTTCTTTCTTTATGATATCAGTAGTTAAGGATAAAATACTCGAGTTGTGTTTAAAATATTCATGAGTCCTTGTTGAGTTGAGGCAAGTCTGAAGTCATTTCAGGTCGAGTCTGGAGTTAAGTCTGAAGTCTATTAAAATGTGATTTGAGTGCAACTTGAGTCTGAGTCATTAACTCGAGTGCCCATCTCCGGTTGAGAGGGACATTTTTGACCTGTTGTAGGAATGTGGTGAATCTGGTCTCTGCTCAGGTAAACAGAGGTGGCATACTGCCAACTACATGAGAGAAATTGTGACTGTGAGTCTGATGTGGCAAATACAACATATATTGCCAGTGATGGCTGGAGTTTCCTCTAGTAGGCTATGATATACAAGCATAACACTATTAAACCCTGTATGAAGAGATGCATCAAAATGAATTTTTCACCGAAGCACTGAAACCGAAATAAAGTTTTCATTTAGCTGAAAACTGAAACTGAAAATAACTTATTTAAAATCAGTCAATTCATTACATTTATTTAAACAACAATGCTTGAATAAAAAAATAGTTTAAAAAGTTTTATGCAAACATTTAAATTGCACAAAGTTTTTAAATTGTTTTCCTGACAGTTTCTTTAGTATTCTAACATTAAATAATGAAGACATCACTAACAGTTTAAGTAAAAATATAATGAATATGTAATATAGTGCATATATTTCTCCTCTCCAGAATTAGATTTTTTTTCTAGGTAATTAGGTAATTAACAAGCTATGTATATTTGAATAGGTTGAGGTACATTGAATTCCTGAGGTAAATATAACATGATATTGTTTAAAAGTTTTTTTTTTTTTTGATGTCTTTCCGCTATTGAATCACAACGGTTTAGAGATTACATGAGACATAATACATTTCAGTAAGCTGTAATGTACAAATCTATTCAAAAAGTCAAAAATGTCAGGGTGAAAAGCTCTGATATCATAAATCATTCTTTATGCATCAATCAATCAATCAATCATAGAGAAACTCTGCAGGCCATCATAACTATGTAAGATCAGTCTCCTAAAATGTTGTGGTTGTTATTCTTTTTCTTCTTCTTTTTATTATTTACTTTTATTTTTTTTTAACCTTCAGGTTGTAAAATGTGTCACAGCCCCCAAAACGTAATGATATTCATTAATAATAAATTATATTTGTAAATACATAATTTACATATGATTAAGATGTGTACATGTATTCCTTTCTCTCTCACAGATGAATGCACACACATACTGGTAGAGTGAGGTCAGTGGGACATCCAGCTGTGGCAGCTCTAGTTACTGTAAAGAACCGCCCATATCTACATGTTTTTAAACTTTTTATATTCAGAGCATCTTATGGTTGACTTTGTGTCCTCTATTTTTCCTTGTTCCTTTTTTCCATTTTGTGGGCTAAAGGGCCCCCATTGTTTGTAACAGCCTCTAATGGTGTTATAAGGGCAGGAAGCACATGTGTGCTGTGTTTATATGAATTTGGCGGGTAGTGTCAGGCTGATCTGCTCAGACAGCTTTGTGTTAAGGAAATAAATAAATAAAAAAGTTTTTGGCCTTTTCATACACTGCATGCATTAGCGTATCCGATGCTATTTTGCCTTTACACATGTTGCCTAGCAAATATTTTACTCTTTAATGAATCATTCATGCGTGAACATGACTTCCTCTTGATGGTGATGCAAACTCTAATAGTGTGATGAATGGAAAAACATGGTGTTTAATTGTTTAATGTTGATATTAGACATAAGCTTATGCGCATTTGATTCATCTGTGGTGGAAAGGACTGTGATTGGACTCTAGGTTAATTCCCAGCTGAAGCAGATCTGTTTGCATTCACCAGGACTGGACAGTTATGAAAACAGCTGTGCTTAAACCTCAAACCAGTGTGACACACTCTTTCTCAGTTTATCGAATAGCATCGCTTCCACAAAGGTTAATTGTGGCTTTGTGGTACAAAAATATAATTTGCTGAGATTGTCATGATAACAAAAGTTATGTTTCCGATATGTTTCACAGCTGTTAATCGAAGACATATTATGTTTAAGCAACTCATAACAACTAACTCTAAGAGGAAGTCACACCTACTAACTTGTTGCTGAAATTATGCCTTCTTGTTGCCACTATAGTAAGCGTGCCAGTTCTGGTTTTGGATATGGAAACGTTCAGTGTTTTCATCAAAGGAAAGGTGATTCTGGGCTAGAAAAACAGGAACTTCTGCAACATTGTGAAGTGAAGCAGATTAATGCACAACATGACCATCCATGTTTCATGTCAAAGATATTAAGAGTATTAGATGATCAGAAACTTGGACTGCCTAGTCATGACAAAGTACAAGGAGGAAGCACCAAAAGACTAAGAGTGAAATATTGTAGCATTTGTCAAAACTATTGTGTGTAGCCCCTACAGCTCTCCTTCAGAATAATCCCAGTGTTACAGACAGGCAACTGAAGTTTATTTTTTATCAAGGTCTATATTCATTTCAGTCTAATCTTAACAGTTTGTTTGTTCTATTTCAGTGCAGGTTGTTCTGTGAATTGATCATAATGTAATGTAGGTTTTCAAAAAAAGGCTGTTTTTGAAAAATGGTGCAGTAAGAAACTATATTTGGCACAACAGCCAAGTGTGTGAGTGGATCCAGAGACACTGCATGCAGAGAGGGTGTTTCTCAGAAACATGGCAGCAAAACTGTAAGGGTCAGAATAGGATCTTACTACATGGTACCAAGTAGGTGACATTGAGAGGATCTGGTCCATAGACACTCTGAAGGAATTGGAAGACATCAGACAGTACTGAAGATTGTCTGTGAAAGAGATAAGTAATTCATGTTCCTGTATACTGTCAACAGTGCAGACTGAAATATGACTCAGGGGCTCAGGAGACTTAATTTTGTCTTCAGTTCTGGCCATGTGCTCAGCCATGAGTGGATAACAATGTCTCACATGTTTTATCAGGTCATTGTTATGGAGCACTGAATATCCTTGTTTGGAAAGTTAGGGGAAGGAAATGCATGCATACCTTTAGTTGTTTTGTTACTTCTCCTATATATTTTAATTTTTTTGTTATTCGTTTCCAATGTGCAATTAAAATGAGAAGCAATTTTAAATCATGAAATAAAACAAACCTTATAATTTCTGTGATGTGGAAAATGTGAACCGAATCATGGAATTCAGTTATGGATGGAAAATGGAATTTACACGGAATGTCATGGAATTTGGCAAAATGTGGATGAATAAATCAAAGTAGGACTTTAACTATCGAATCTGATGTGGACTAGTGTCTGTGAATATTAAACCACAAAAAGAATGCTTTTAAATATGAAGTCTGAAGTTTTCCAGCATCTGTCATCTCACTATATGAGGACAAAGAGTTCACTTCACACGCATTTCAAAGTAATAGTAACAATAATGATATTACATTTTTTTTAAACATTATTTTTAAGGAGTTACAGAAAAATTTTCACCCATGTTTTAATTTCAGTTGTAAGTCACTGTAATCTCTTCTAATTTCTTAAATTGTTAAAGTTTATGCATTCATTTGATAACCACCATTTTTGATCATTTAAAAATGTATATTGAATCATAAAACAGAGAATCCCCCAAAAAATTAAAATTTAAACAGACACCACAGAATTTCATTCATTCATAAATAAATAAATAAATGGGTAATTTATTTCATAGGGCAATATTATTGTTAAAATTATAATTATAAAGTTTTATGAATTCAATTGCTTAGACAACCTTTTTGGCTATTAAAATGTTATTAAACAATTAAAACCAAAATAAAACTGAATTTGGTAGGGTAAAAAATATTTCATAGGGCCCTAGAAACCAAAGACAAAAAAATTGCATGTGGTGTCCTTTTCCCCACCAAATATATGGAATATGGGAGTTTAAAAAAGTTTCAGAATACAAAAGCATTTATTATTTTTTTTCTTTCCAGGCATGGTTGGTTTTATAAAATACATTTTTTATCTATTACATAGACAGATAGCCTGTGGCACAAATATAAATTGTAGTGGTTGGTAAAACACCTCTGGCAACATATCGGGGCACCGATTTTGAGGCAACAGTTCAAATTGGAAGAGCAACGAATGTGTGGCTTGTGAAGGTATAGCTGGAATACGTCTTTTTAGGATGATGGCTGAACTGCAGATGTGCAGAACAAATTAAAAAGCTCCACTTTAAGCAAAATTAGCAGCTTCATAATAAACTGAAGGTTTATGGGTTAGATGGTTGTTGAGTGCACTGGGCCTCACTAGAGCAGTATGTCTGCCCTAATGTCTAGAGGCTTTTTTTAACTGTGGTATGCGTGTTTTGTAAAGCAGGTATGTCGTGATCCCAGTCCTGTGGCGTGGCTGTTGGTTTTTCCAGGTCCCAAATTACCATAATTTCCTGCAGCCATCCAGTGTCATGAAGCAGTTCAGTGCAGGACGGCAGAGACACTCAGAGGTGTAACTGTAAACACATGCGTCCCAGTGCAGCCCGGCCCTCTCATATGAGTATACCTTCTTAGAGGAAAATTTTATTGCTCAGACGTTGCTCTCTCTTTCATAACTCAGGAGACTAAATGGAGTTTTGTGTCTTGTGTATCCAAGACAATGTTCAAAGGCCCCTCGTGTGTGTGTGTGTTTAAACAGATTTCAGATGTTTTAATAATTGTATGTAAAGCTCGATTGGGGAACTTCTATTGTTGTATCTGGACCAAGTGTGGGGGGGTGGGGTGAACAAGTGTTAACGAGATGTCAATTCACATATTGTAAATCTTGATTTTTTTAGGCCTGGTTTCACAGACAGGGCTCAGACTAAGCCAGGATTAGGCCGTGGTTCAATTAGGACATTTAAGCAATTTTTATAAACGTACCTTAGGGGGGGAAAAATCATTACTGGTGTGCATCTTGAGTGAAAACAAGGGCACTGACATATTTTAAGATCAATCAGTGCAAGTTTCTTTCAGTTGAAACATTTTAGTCTGGTATTAGGCTTAAGCCTTGTCTCTGAAACCAGGGGCTAATGTTTTATAATAATTTTGTGGACCCGTAGACATTTACTGGAGCCCTCTCATGTGGATGCAAACACTCTAAAATTAGTGTTTGCGTTTTTGTTTATTTCTGTTTTTGAAACTCTGCTTGTCTGCACTTGTCATCTTTAATTTATTTAAATAGGTGGAACATGTAAGTATTTCATTTAGTGACAGCTGGATGAATGTGTATCTGAGATTAGAGTAAGCAATGGAAAAGTCTGTGAACGGGTGAATTAGTGGCACCAAAACAAACAGAGAGAGAGAGAGAGAGAGAGAGAGAGAGAGATAGATAGAGATTGCACATGTAATATGCAAAAGAAAAGAAAGCAGTTGAAAACTCTGGATGGGATTTCACCATAATACAGATTTGAAATACAGAAATGTATAATGAACAGTACCAGTAGAAATGCAATACAAATGTATTTAATCAGGGCAAAAAAAACTAATCATGAAAGTACATATTGTCACAAAAATTTAAAAAGGCACAAATGTAAATGCATTTTTTTCAAGCCTTTTTGGGAAAAAAATGGATTCTATTAATTCAAATTATAATGTTAATGTGAAACTACTTCTGTGTTCGTTTGTAAATTCCTGTGCTGTGACATCTCAACATAACTGAAAGATATTGTTAGCATTAATAAGCATAAACTAAGTTAAAAGTTATACTACTTTGTAGCATATGTGAGCCTTAACAGTTGGAAACTGTCAAAAAAGCTTAATAATACATTGAAATGGTATAACATCTGGAACTATTTTAAACATTTTTCCAAATTGTATTATAATTATTATGCTTGCAGTTTTCCTGACCTCATATTAAAAATGAGAAGCTATGTTTTTGTTACAACAACATTTGACACTGTAGCACTGAAACAATTTATTCAAAATTTAAAAAAAAAAGTTTAACCTAAAAAAATAAACTTTATAAGCGTAAGTGTTGTGCATTTGTAAATTTGCAAATGTGCATTTGAAAATCACCTAAATGCATTACTGTACCTTCAGTACACTAAATGCATTTCACAGTGTTAAACATATTCAGTTAATCTCGAAAGTAAATACATTTACTTTGGAAGTCATAATAACTGATTCCTAATAGGAAGTGCTATCTTTCTATCGACACACTTCTGTTGCAATGTGCGGTTAGTGAAACCAGAGAAGCTGGAAAAATAATCTGTAAGCCGCTAGTGCTTGCTTATTATTAGTGTTTTACCAGTCCCTGCTGTGTTTCTGTTAGATCACAGTTGCTGCTGGTTCAGTGAAAACACAGATGAGCCTCAGGTGACTCCATTATGCTTTGATCACATAACCGTCTCTCTGCAGCTTCTCATTCCTGTGAACTTGAATCAAAACTAGATCCTACCCAAAATCTGTCCCATTTATGAACACTCTGATATCACCAAGGGCTATCAAAGAAACCAGCATTGCATGTTCACCTCTAGGATTTCCATCATAGTTTCCCTGAATTAATAGACTGTTTTTCTGGTGAAGTCATGAGGCAGTGTGAGCTGCCCCTGAATACTGAACACTGTAAGTCTTTGTTCCTGTGTCGTAATGGTAGTTACAGCATTGTAGCCTTCAGGCCTGTGAAACTTTATGGCTACCAGCCAGGGACAGACTTCTCAAGCAAAGCCTTCAGTTATGTGTGTGAATCAGAGACTGAGGAACAGTAAACATGTTTTGGAGAATCTGAGGTGTTGTTGGGATAGCATGGAAAATGTGAGTCAGGGAAAGGTATCCTTTCGCAGCAGGAGGCAGGGAACTCCTGAATGCCTTGGCAAACCCTCAAAGGGTTGGAAACTAGTCCCATAATGATTTGCACATGGACTTCTCAGCTTGATTAGAGCAAACGCAAAGGTTCAAAAGTGCATCATTAGCATTATCAAAGACTTGAGTACCGTGGGTACATCTACACGCCATCCAGCTGAGACCGAACAAAAGGTAGCACCGTTTGCAGTGACTTTGGGAATAGTCAAACAACTTCAGAAAAATGTAAAAATTGGCAGACTAATTCAGTAAAAACCAACAGAAAGTGTAAGATGTTAATCTGTCAGTTTGCCACTACATGGTGACCTGGTGACCTCGTCTCCTCTGTCTTTTGTCTTGGACAGCTGGTTTTCTTAGCAGTTTGCTGTCCTCAGCCATTCAAATTTGAATAAAAAAAGTTTCAAGCTTTTCAAGCTTAAGGTGGTCAAGTTAGTTTGTTGCTAGTTAGACCATGGATCCTCTTAAGTTTAGCCAAGGTGGTCCACCAGCGGTAACCGGCTGGGGACTAGATCTTAAAAGGGGGCCATATTATGGCATTTTCACATTTTTTCACTTTAGTTAGTCTGTAATGTTGCTGTTTGAGCATAAAAAAGATCTCCAAAGTTACAAAGTTGACAAAGTCCACTTCAAAAGGAGATATTTTATTTAACAGAAATCACTTTTCCAAAAGCTACAGCGAACGACTCGTTTGGACAACGCATATTTTCCGGGATTTGTGATATCACAAATATCGACGAATGGGACGAGACCTGGTTGAGCTGCACTAAAGAAAGCAACGAGTGTTATCACTATGTCGGAGACGCACTAGCTTTCCCAAGGTAGACAAACTTAGTGTTTACAATCATCCGGGTTTAAATCGCGCACAAATTGATTTGATTTTGACGCAATATTTACACTGAAGCTCGCGCTATGGTAAGGGGCATGACATTTCCCGACCAGGCGCCGAGTGCTGCCAATCACAACACACACTGGCCCAGCTAACCAATCACAACACACACTGGCCCAGCTAACCAATCACAGCACATTTCATATTTCAGAAGGCGGGCCTTCATTTGATACAGGAACTATTCAAGCCGTTCATGCCAGACTGGGGAGAGAGGTGTTGTATTAATGTAAATTATGTGAAAAATAATGTTTTTTTTTTCGAACAACCTAGTATGAGAGCATGTTTTAGTACACCCCCGAAACAAAATCAAGACTTTTTAAAAGAGCATAATAGGACCCATTTAAAGTCATAGTTCACCCTAAAATGAAAATTCTGTCATCATTTACTCAGCTTCAGGTTGTTCCGAACAGTTGGCAGCTGCTATACTACTATGCCAATATACAAGGTATATTGGTTCAAAATACCTTATTTTGTTTTCAACAGAAGAAAAAAACTAATACAGGTTTGGAACAAGGTTCCAAGGGTGACTAAGGGTGCTTTCACACCTGTAGATCAATTACTTTTTTCCGAAACAGGGATTAAAATTATTACAATGTTGCCTTTTATTCTTGGTGCGGTTCGCTTTCACATGGCAATGTTTCTAAATGGACCTAATTTGTTAATACAAGTCACGCGCGAGTAAACTGTTCTCATTGGTCAAAGTTCCACGGTTTATTTTCCGGGATTCCACTTAGCTGTCACAGCTGTCATCTGTCAGGATGAAACGACAACAGCTTTGCGGGCTTATTGTTGTTGTTTTTTTTTGTTGTTTTTTATGTCCTTATATTAATTTATCACTTTGAGCAGGAGTCCAGGATTTGTCGGGAAAACATTAAAATCCAGCTACTATGAAGAAGGGCAATAAGACGGCATTATAAAATGAAAAAGTGCGGTTTGATTTTGAATGGCGAAGATGTGCTTACCCACAGACATTCACATGTTCATTTTGAGGTATTAGCAAAACAACAAAGCTAATGCTTTTCACGGAACTTACATAATTACCCATTATACATTGTGATATAGCCTGGTTCGTTGGTCCGTTAGATCGGATTGCTTTCTCACTATAACCAAACCGCTCCAGAGTTCGTTTTCAATCGAGCCGACCGATTATTTTGGCACGGATCCGAGCGCGATTGTCGTGTTCACATATGCCCAAATGGACCGAGCTAAGGGGTGAAATGTGCCAGGTTCCGAAACAACAGCCAGGAGTGAAAGCACCCTAAATGATGACAGAATTTTCATTTTTGGCTGAACTATCCCTTTAACAGGTCAACTTCAGCCCCACTGCATAGTAGTCCAGCTGATAAACATACTAAAGAAAACACACAGCTTAAACCAGCCTAAAGAGGCGTCACACTAGACTTTTCGTTCCATTTACTTTTTTATTTATTTTTATTTTTTTGCATTTTGCAGTTTTCCAAAGTTTAAGTTTAGTGAACTGTGTGTGAACTATGAATTTGTATTACATTAAGTTGTGTGACCAATAAAAGATTGCTATGCCATGGTGTGACCTCTAACCTGAATTAAAAGAGCACAAACCTTAAAGCTAAAAACTTTGCAGTGTTGCAGAAAAGTGGAGTACATTGCATATTTTTACATTCTTTGATTATTTGTTATGTGTTAAATATTGAATTTATAATAAAAGATGCCACAGAGTGTCATGTCATATCACATCCTTTGAGGGGTCCCAAAAAATTTGTGTGCTCAAATTCTAGCGTGACAACCATCTGGACCAGCTAATGAATGTAAATGACTTGCTTAATCATAAAAAATGTCAGCAATGTAATACTCCTGTAAAACCATCAGAAGCTAGTTTTAGATGGATTTTCCAGCAGTAAGTGGTTGTACAACTATACAATGTTATATGCTTACATTACTTTATATAATGCAATTTTGACTGTCTAATATGCTTGTACATACTGATTGTTTGTCTCTCTTATTCTCCACAGCCTGCATCTTTCGCTACAACGCTCTCTCTTTAGTCTACCTTCTTTACTTGCTGCTATTACCATGGTTTCAATGGCCCAACAAACACACACTACGAGGTAAGACAGTTTCTCACGCTTTGATTCCTAATTTCACAATACTCTGCCTGACCAGAAAACTAGCTGATTGCAAAACAAAAACGATTGCTAAATGAACAATTGTTTGTGAAACAGCCTCAGAGGTTGCTGTTTCATAGTTCAAGAATTCTGAGTGGAAAGAATAGCTCAGATAATTTCCTCTTGAAATAATTTGAGAAATGTTTTAAGATCATTTTAAGATCTTTGAACAGACTTTGGTATCTTGGTCAATCTGAGCATGTTTTGAGACATTGTCAAGATCTCTTCTGAAACATTAGAAAATGACATGTGCGGGTCTGTTTCCCTTGAAAGATCTTAAAAGCCAGAGACTTAAAGATAGTTTAAATTTTCTCTTTAGTTTGCTTTGATTCAGTCGATGTTGCTTAATCATAAAAGCCCAGAGTGACCATAATCAGAATGAGTTTTATTTATTGCCAGGTATGTTTACACATACGAGGAATTTGTTTTCATGACAGAAGCTCCACAGTGTAACAGAATGACAGTGACAGAACAAAAACACAGATAATAAAAAATAGAAAAATAGAACAAGTAAATAAGGAATAAAAATATACAAATACAAATATACACCATTAAAATTTACTGCTGTATGGAGCAGCACTTGTGCTTTTGACAAATTAAATCGAAAACAAAGACTACAACATAAATTAAATAACTTGAAAATTAGAACAGCCATAATTATTAATTTTTATGATATAATAAGAATACAAATAATAATATAATTAATTATTTTTTTTGATTTTTGCATAAGATAATATAGGAAGATACATATATTTCCTTATTAACGTTTTGTTTTTAAATATAATATATTTAATATTTATTTTATATTTGTACATTGTATTTATATATATATATATATATATATAGAGAGAGAGAGAGATAGAGAGATATATATATATATAATATATGATATAATAAATAATCTCTTATGTATGTATAGGTGCATCTCAATAAATTATAATGTCGTGGAAAAGTTCATTATTTCAGTAATTCAACTCAAATTGAAACTCGTGTATTAAATAAATTCAATGCACACAGAACGAAGTAGTTTAAGTCTTTGGTTCTTTTAATTGTGATGATTTGGCTCACATTTAACAAAAACCCATTAATTCACTATCTCAACAAATTAGAATGTGGTGGCATGCCAATCAGCTAATCAACTAAAAACGCCTGCAAAGGTTTCCTGAGCTTTCAAATGGTCTCTCAGTTTGGTTCACTAGCCTACACAATCATGGGGAAGACTGCTGATCTGACAGTTGTGCAGAAGACAATCATTGACACCCTTCACGAGGAGGGTAAGCCACAAACATTCTTTTGCCAAAGAAGCTGGCTGTTCACAGATTTCTGTATCCAAGCATGTTAACAGAAGGTTTAGTGGAAGGAAAAAGTGTGGAAGAAAGTTGCACAACCAACCGAGAGAACCACAGACTTATGAGGATTGTCAAGCAAAAATCGATTCAAGAATTTGAGTGAAATTCACAAGGAATGGGCTGGGGGGAAAAAAAAACCCCTTTGGGGCTGGGGTCAAGGCATCAAGAGCCACCACACACAGACTTGTCAATGAATTTGGCTACAGTTGTCGTATTCTCTTGTTAAGCCACTCCTGACCACAGACAACGTCAGAGGCGTCTTACCTCAGCTAAGGAGAAGAAGAACTGGACTGTTGCCCAGTGGTCCCAAAGTCCTCTTTTCAGATGAGAGCAAGTTTTTGTATTTCATTTGGAACCAAGGTCCTAGAGTCTGGAGGGAAGGGTGGAGAAGCTCATAGCCCACGTTGCTTGAAGTCCAGTATTAAGTTTCCAAAGTCTGTGATGATTTGGGGTGCAATGAAATCTGCTGGTGTTGGTCCATTGTGTTATTTTAAAACCAACGTCTGCGTCTCAACATTCCGCTTGCCGTGTTTTATCCTTCAAGTGCGGAAATTTTTAAGCACTTCTTCACTTGTCTCCTGTTTTCCTTCTGCTGACCAGTCCTTTTGTTGCAGACGTGCGAGTATTACTTCATTTTTTCTCTCTCTTTCCCTTTCCCCACCAGGATTTGCCCCTTCCCGACGCACGCTGCCTAAACTTCACTCATTAAATTTGTGTTAACTTGTGTTTCCTCTTAGTCTTTGGCAAACTCACCAGACCTGAACCCCATAGACAATCTATGGGGTATTGTCAAGAGGAAAATGAGGAACAAGATACCAAAAAATGCAGATGAGCTGAAGGCACTGTCAAAGAAACCTGGGCTTCCATACCACCTCAGCATTGCCACAAATTGATCACCTCCATGCCACACCGAATTTTGGCAGTAATTAAAGCAAAAGGAGCCCATACCAAGTATTGAGTACATGTACAGTAAATTAACATACTTTCCAGAAGGCCAACAATTCACTAAAAATGTTTTTTTATTGGTCTTGTGAAGTATTCTATTTTGTTGAGATAGTGAATTGGTGGGTTTTTGTTAAATGGAAGCCAAAATCATTACAATTAAAAGGAACCAAAGACTTAAACTACTTCAGTCTGTGTGCACTGAATTTATTGAAAATAAATTACTGAAATAAATGAACTTTTCCATGACATTCTAATTTATTGAGATGCACCTGTATATATTCTTACTTTCTGTAATGATACAATAAACAATATTATCATTCTAAAACTATCCCTCCCTGTCTAGTAGGGTCTGGGACTCGAGACTAGCAGCCATTTTGCCAAACCACAGCTTGACTGACCTTGATAATAGAGGAATCCATTATAAACCACGACCCACTCATTCCTGTAGTACCAGAGAGAGAGAGCTTGGAGTAAAGTGGTTTTGCATCATTTTTGGTGTTTTTCATTCAAGCACCTTACTATGTATTGTGTATGTCTCAGGGATTGGATCCAGCTTTGTGGCTTTGGCAGGCACATCAGTGACAGGAAGGCAGCCCATTTATCTTAGGGCTTTAGTCCAGAGCTCATAGCAGGTGATCATTATAGCCACATCCTGTTTAAGAGGCAGGACTGCTAGAAACAAAGGTGTTGGCAGTATGTGTTTGAGAACTGGGCTTAATAAGGTGCTGAAAAGTGGATGATGGTTTGATGCTCTGTATAAAATAACTACTAACTGTGAGCACATCCACACTCATAACAGAAGTATGTGGCCATGAGGAGTGGCATAATAGCAGTACTCAGAATAATTGTGCCTCTTCACCACTGTCATGAATCCAGTTTTGTGCCTTTTCTAGCACCAGGTACACCAGGGTTCTTATCATTAAAAGTAAAACCATTAAAAAAAAACATTTTCATTACCTGGAATAAAATATACTTGAAATGAAAATGTATTTACTCAATCTCTGAGTCTTTGTTTATTTATTTATTTTACAGAATGTGAAATTTTCGAAACATTGACAGATAATTCAAAATGCTTTCCTTTATTCAGAGATAATATATTACCTTATTTATTACTTATATTAGCGCTTCATCATTAACATATCATGCAAATATATATATATATATATGCTATATTACATATTGTAATATTTTATAATGTTGTGCTTCGTGTGCGTGTGTCAAGCCCACTGAAGGCTCGTCAGTAGATCACACGTGCGGGGCGGTGAAGGGACTACCCTCTGGAACTGTATTCGGGGGGTTATCTTCAGAAAACAAGTTACTATGATTACTTACCCTGAAAGTAACCTCCGATTTTGGAACCGAAAGCTGAGATTATCCGCTCGATTATCCTCAAACATACTTGTATGTATGTCACACAACCTGCTTTTTGGAGTACCTCCCTGGTGTCACATTACACATAATCACATTAAACATGGGCATTTACTCGTTTAGCAGATGATTTTTTTCTCTGATTTGTATATAATTATTAATTAATTATTTGCTCTTTCAGGGCTCCAGACGAAAAAAAAATCACTTAAGGGGGGCCATTGGCTCCTATAAGAAACAAAAATAGAGGGCGGCAAATGATGTTAGGCCACCAGAAGAAGGTTTTGTTTTTTAACACTTAACAGTTCAGTCAAACTGTCATGTGTTATGTCCCCTCCGTTTCAGCATCAGCATTTGTCATCCATCGTTCTAGATTTCCTGGAACTAATCTTCACTTAACCCTGGGCGGATCTTCGGTCATTTCTGACTGGATAATTACATGTTAATAATTTTTTTTAAACTCGGAGCTTACCCTTAGATGTATGAAACAACGTGGTGTCTTTATGGCACTTGTGGTATGTGGGGGAAAACAAAAAAAAACAGAAAAAAAAAATTTTGAGGTGCATGATTCGAAAAAGCTAAGGGGTCGTAAAAAAAATTGTCACACTCATGATCTTCGGTCAAAAATGACCAACCATAGGAAATGAATGGGAAATCGAAAATACAGAATTTTTATGTGTACAATCTACAAATCCCCCACAATGCAGAAAAATTGCACAGCAATGAAGGGGTGAAACTCTAAAACATCTAGAGTGCAAAATCAACACACCAACTCACACACGTGTGGACACACACTTGTGTACACACACACACACACACACACAGTTATGAACTGGTGTGACTGTAACACTGCAACTATGTAAAATAAAATCAATAATTCAACTACAATTTAGTAAAAAAGTGGACAGCAAGGAAGGGGTTACACTCTAAAACATCAAGAGTGTAAAACAGATACATCCACTTACACACACTTACTTGCACACACTCCCAGACACACACATACAGAATTACACATACTCAAATTAATTGGTATGCTATAACCATATAGCCAAAATGAGTCAAAAGACTGAAATAAGAGATTAAAATCAGATCAGACCCAGAAGGATTAAGCTCTGATAAAGCATTCCTGTTAATTTTTGTAATTTTTTTTTATAGAATTTTAATGATTTGTGTAACAAACTGCTTTCTGTGTTCAGGTTTGAATGTAGCAATAATACTGAAAAAACCTACACTTCAAATCAACATTTAAAACAACAAAAAATATAAACCTTGACAAAAAGTAGTCTTTGAGAATGCCTTAATATACATTTCAATCCACAACCTAATAAAAGTAAACAATTATGTATAAAAACAACTAGGGAATTCACAAGCCTCTCTATAGAGTCCAATACAGGAATCTAGTGGTTACACCATTAAATTACAGGTTTTTCTTTTTTTTCTCTCACCAGGAGGTGCTATTCTGCCTTCAAAAATTGGATTTTAAAGGCCTAGTCTCTATTTTAATCTGAAATACTGCAGTAATTGAAAAATAATTTTTAAAAAATTAGAACAAAAAATTTGACTTTTTCAGTGGGCAAGTTTATCATAATTATTGCATAAATATTCATTAGTACCATGAAATTCTCTCAAAATACAAAAGTAAAAAAGAAAAAATATGATTGAACAAAAATATATTAGATTGATTTTACTGAAGAAAAAAAAAAAGTTACATTTCAGGTGTCCGGTCACTTTTGACCGCGAAGACCATGAGTGTGTCTCCCAAATTTAAAGTGGGAACTAAACGTCTTTTCCAACTTCAGAACAATATACAATCACAAATAATTGTTTATTACACAGAATCTGTGCCAATATTATGGACCATAATTATGTCAGCATCATTTGGCCCTTGAGTGTAGTTTGGGCTCCTCCTCAATGTGTCCTATAAATGTTGTCATATGTCTTGCACACATCAAGTCTGTTTTTCTTCATTGGTAACATGCAATTATTCTCCTTGCATTTTTCTTATCATGTGGACAACAGGTTAAGTAAAAATATGAATATGCAATATTATGCATATATTTAGCAAAATGCTCCTCTTTGTAGTTATTTTGTAGAACACGAAATGCATGTTCAAGTTCAAGTTGTGCACAAAGTTTTTCTGCACTTTTATTTTGCACGTCTCTTTCAATCTCTCTCATGCTGCCCCAACTGGAACTGCTTTTAGCAGGCATTTGGCAGAGATGAGGACTGTTTTTCCACTAAAACTTTAATGCGAATCATCTCAGTTTATTATGTCAACGTAACAAATGATGTGATCGCAAAACAATCAGGAAAAAAGGCATTAAATGCAAACTTAAGTCATAACAGGGTCATTCCTGGGATTCTGTAATATTTCAGTCCCCCTGACTTTTAAAAGTGATGGTTTAAAATGAAGTGTTAAAAGCTTTTTGCAATACTTTAGTATGCCAATTATAATGAATAAATAGAATTATTGCATTTAAATAATTTTTTAAGCATAAAATAATGTCTTATTTCTATCTTACACCAAGCATTTTGTCATGTCCCTGAGGTACTTCACTGAGTTTGTACTTAGAAAATTATTTACAAAATTTGCACAGTGTCTATAATTTTTGGCAATAATGTAGACATTTTTTTTGTGTGTGTTTCTTTCTTGAGAAATATGTTCTTACAAAAAAATGCATGATATTTATAAAAAACAGACTTTAAAGTTATGTCCCTCAGTCTGAACTCAACCCCGTCACACTAACCATTCAACACCCATAATAATGTAGACTCCACCCATATTTTGCATCATTTACCAGAAATGACATAATTCAGGTCTATATAATAGTGGTGCCGAAAATGGTAAGTAGTCTCATACTTTTTATTCATATTTTTGAGGCGTATTATAGGCCGGGAGGGTACGGTCAAGCTTAACAACTCAACCCCATCACATAAAATGAAGATGGAAACGTATTTTTTAACATTTAATTTTAACTCATAAATATATAGAATGCACTTGTTTTATTGCTGCCATATATGGTCTGCTATCCTAAACTACACGAGGAGCAGTGGCCATTTCAAGCAAAAAACACAACCCTGTCATGCTCAACCCCGTCACTAATATGTATATTTCTCATTGTTTCGGGGTTGTAAACTTGTGACAGGGTTGAGTTACGTAATTCACTTTATTAATAATTTTAATAAAAAAATATAAATGTATTTTCATGGTTTCAGTAAATATATACTTACCAAAATCATGACAATTAATATTTTGTTATAAATAGAATATTTGTCCACTTAAACTTTGACAAGCATCCTACATCAGACATTGCACCCACATTAGCAGCAGAAGACAGTGCTGGGCATGCAGATATGTTGACCCAGAAAGAAGAGGAGAATATGAGAGAGAAACAAAACTGAAAAATGAAATTGAAGGCAATGTATTCCTTCAAATGTGTTAGTCTTTTACAAAAATAAAGAGACCATAGACACACAATGTGTCTATTTTTAACTTCAGTCCTATGAAAATGTGAAAATTATGATAAATGTTACAGTTTTTATCATTAAATTATCAGGGACACATGAGCATTAGATAGATGTTTGTTTTATAACAATTTCTGTGTAAAATCCTTTTAAAACGAATGCCATTTTGTCTGTTACGGGGTTGAGAATAAAAGGTGTCTAAATCTGAAAAAAAAATTAAAAATGTAAATAATAAAAGGTCTTTAATGCCTGAAGTGGGAAAATATGATTTGTTGGAGGTTTGATATGTGCCTAATGATGTGGAGTATTTAGAAAATGAATCAAATGTAGTAAAAAAAAAATTCCAAGTTGAATTGTTACAGAATCCCAAGAATGACCCAACATGTAAATTTATATAGTCACCAGTGGCGATCTCAGCAAAAATTTCACTCGCAAATTTATATTTTTGTTCGCAAATGTGACCGTTTTAGGCACAGTCTGGAGTTTTGGGAGTCTGTCCTGGCATCTTTTATGCTGGGAAGCATGGCTGCTCCAGCTGTAACAAGTAGTGATGGTCAAACTCTGCATCATGGGATTAAAATTTGATGTAAATTCAGTGTAGAGGAATGTAGTATAGCGTTTGGCAATGTGGTGGGTTACAAGCGTCCAAGATGAATAACACGATTGTTGTATTTTTAAATTTGATTAATAAAGCTCATGAGGTTGTTCAAACAGAAGTGCTTACACCTGTGCTCCCTCTTAGTAGCCCTTCCAGAAAGGTTATTTTGTCAAATGTCCCTCCTTTTGTTTATGATGCTAGTATTGCTAAGGAATTGTCTTCCTTTGGTAAGGTAGTCTCTGCCATTAGGAAAATTGCTCTCAGCTGCAAATCACCCCTGCTGAAACATGTAGTGTTTTTTGAAGACAGCTCTATGATTCTGAAAAACAATGCTGATGAGCTTAACCTGTCCTTTAATGTTAAAATCGAGGACTTTAACTATACAGTTTATGCAACATCTGAAAGCATAATGAAATTCTTTGGTTGTGGCAAAATTGGCCATCTGATATGTGTTTGTCCTGAAAAAATAGATGAAAATGCTACTGTACAGACTAGGGATGTGCGGGTCTAGTCAACTAAACGGTACAGCTCCTACTAGTCGATACTGAAAACAATAGTCGATTACATGACAGAAAAAGAGACAATCATTCAAATTACCATCAATTTATGTTACCATCAATTTACATTTGTTACATTTAAAACATAGTTAAAATAGCTAAATAACAAGTTAAAATAAAACATTTGAAAAATACATTATTTTTAAAAGTGTATCTGGGCGTTAATTACATTTTTACCTCAGACCTCGCATGAGATTTCTTCGTGTCAGTTGTGGCGGGCTCAAAAGTGAATAGAAGGAAACTGAAAAGTTTTGTGTAAACTGTGTAATGTCAAATTGGCTTACAATAACTCTACTGGAGCGATGCGTAATCATATTCAAGAGACAGGCACGTTGTCACGAATCCGGTCCGTGGCCTTCCG
Source organism: Sinocyclocheilus anophthalmus (assembly GCA_018155175.1). Lineage (NCBI taxonomy): Eukaryota > Metazoa > Chordata > Actinopteri > Cypriniformes > Cyprinidae > Sinocyclocheilus > Sinocyclocheilus anophthalmus. The sequence continues at coordinate 132,992 of JADLZN010007376.1, read as the reverse complement.
GCCGATTGCCACCAGAGGTCGCTCTCCCATTACATTGACTATCACACCACAAAGACTGTTACACATCACCCTGGACTGCATTTCCCATCAACCATTGCACTGATTACACGCACACAGCTGAATGCACTGATCACACACACAGCTGAATCCAATCAGACATGCTACATAAGCCATGGACTTCCTCTCTCTCACTGCCGAGTTTTGTTCTGCGTTTAGCACTCCCCAAGTGTTAGCTGCTTTACCGAGCCACTCCGTGTTTCTGTTTAGTCTCTAGTTTTGTTTAGCGTTTATCTCTCCTCTAGCGATAGCTAAATTACTGAGCCATTCCTTTTCCCATTTTTAGTTTTTGTCTGGTCTAATCTTTCTGTGTTGCCTTGTTGTCTGTTTCCTGACCTTCTGCCTGTGTTTACTGGATTACCCCTCTTGTCAAGCCCTCTGGATACTGTTCGCTGATCGTAGACCCACGCTAGCCCAAGGAATATTCTTTGTCTTGCCTGTGCCATACCTGTTTGCTGTTGTTCGACCCTGCCTGTGTTTGACCACTTCTCTTGTGAAATAAAGCTTGCACATGGATCTGCACGCCTCTCGTCTCGTCAGCCCCGTTACAGAATACTCGGCCGCACAAGGATCCAGCAGCTTTTCAGAGGAACATTGGCCAGGGATGGACATGGCAAAGATTTTGTTAGCCCTTAGACAGGGTCCGCGATCGCTAGAGAACTATGTTCGTGAATGTTTAGCCATAGCACCTATCGGGATCTAGAGCCAGACTTGGTCTTTTTGAGTATAGGTTTTTTTGTTGTGGATGGGCCTTAATCAACCTCTAGGATCTGAGCTTAGACGCGAGGGTCCACGTTCGTCACTGAGTTGTTGTTTTTTGGACTTTGCTTTGTTGACTGTTGGCTCTCTATTCACTGTGGTATTCGCGTAGGAACGCGACCCCGCACTCACGTCGTGTATGCCGGACCCGCACTAGATTACCTCACAAAATAGGCGGCCACAGAGTAAAGCCCTGATCGCAAAATGGCGGACACAACCGCTCCCCGTTATGTGACAGTAGACTTCATAACCAAGTCAAGTCACAGTTGGATCGTCATGAGCAGTCAACTCACAGCTTATCGTGCATGAAAACCAAGTCAAGTCCAGTTTTATTCTTCATGATCAGTCAAGTCACCGTTGTTCTTCTATGAGTCCATCAATCACAGGTTGATCGTCTGAATAAAGTCAAATCCGAGCTGATCTTCCTGAGTCCCGTCAAGTCACAGCTGATCTTCATGAGTCCAGTCAACTCACAGCTGATCTTCATGAGTCAAGTCAAGTCAAAGCTGATCATCGTGAGTCAAGTCAAGTCACAGCTGATCATCATGGGGGGATGGGTTGTGTTGGGAGGCATCTGGAAGCCGCTCCTTGGAGGGGGGGGGCTCTGTCACGAATCCGGTCCGTGGCCTTCCGTCCGTTTGCCACCAGAGGTCGCTCTCCCATTACTCTCACACCACACAGACTGTTACAAATTACCCTGGTCTGCATTTCCCATCAACCATTGCACTGATTACACACACACAGCTGAATGCACTGATCACTAGTGCTGTGTTCAAAATATCGATAGACGATGTATCGTCACAGAGATTTGACGATACGAGTATCGATACAGCTGGCCCTGTATCGATATTGTGGTACGTGCGCTGCAGTGGACCGCGCTTAATTTTAATATTTAAAATTTTTTAGTAGAAAATTGCGAGGTTTCTAAAAAAGAATTAATAGAGCATCTGTTAATAATCTGGCTGCAGAGGAACACAGCTGGGTTGCCTGATATAAAGATACGTAATCCCCAAAACAGAGCTTTACACTTGCGCAATACGGAAATATCTGCTAAATGTGCTACTTATCTTTGTCAACCTGGCAACCCTGTGCTCACGTGCTCTCTCTCCACTGGATAAACACGCTTGCTTTCTGAAAACACCAGTAAGCTTGAAGTTTAGCGATCTCCACTTCAATATTATATTCTCAGAAAAGTGTAATTCATCAACTGTTCATTTACGATGCCTGTGTATGTATGATTACCACCGTTTTGCCGCGTTTCTCTATTTAACAGTGAATCTGTGGCTTTAATTGCTTTAGAAACGATGTTGTTACCAGCTCCTTGTTGAGAAAGATAATGTAGCTCTTGAGCGATTAATCTATTTAGTTGATAAAATTGCAGGGCAGCGCTAAAAAGTTTGTTCCTGAATGTCTGAGTGCGGCCGCAACGTGATCTGTGTGTGACTGAACTTAACACCAAACTGCTTCCCGTTTCACACAAATGCTGGCACAGACATGCATGTTCGGCTAGAATCGCCCTGAACTCGTGCATCTTCGGAAGCGGAGCTACGCGGAAAGTTACAAAAGTTTTGTACCCCGCCACGCGAAAACGAGCGTCGCGCAGCACAAAAGTCCAGCGAACTTGCAGACGCCTAAAATCAGCCTTGAGAGTGTGTGCGTTAGATACAGTGAAGACGGCGCGTTAGTTTAGAACTCTTCTAATTTTTTTTTTTATTGTAGAGAGAGTGTTAATTTGTGCAAAAATAACCTACCAGCAATGTAAATAATTTTTTAAACATATTAGAATGAGTAAATTACAATATAAATTTATTAGAACAAGTACATGATTATTTATGGGCTTAAAAACAAGATGTAAAAAATCAGAATATTGTACCTGGTGTGGAGTGCCCAAGGTAAAAATGAAACATATGCATTACCTATATTGTACTGGGGTACAGTTCTGGAAGCCCTTCATAATGCAGAGGTCAACTGCCTGCTCTGCCAATAGTTAGAAATGGCACTATAGTAAGCAGTGTTTAATAAACAGCTGTTTTTCTAAATTCTGCTGAGGTGAAATTCAGTGCAGTCATGTATCGTGAAACGTATCGTATCGTGGCCTCTGTATCGTGATACGTTCGGTATCTGACTTGTGCTGTGATACAATCGTGATCCCTACTGATCACACACACACTCAGCTGAATCCAATCAGACATGCTACATAAGCCATGGACTTCCTCTCTCTCACTGCCGAGTATTGTTTCTGCATTTAGGAGCACTCCCCAAGTTGTTACTGCTTTACCGTAATTGCCATTCCATGTCTGATTTAGTCCCTCTAGTTTGTTTATACGTTTCTCTCTCCTCTAGCGATAGCTACATTACGGAGCCATTCCAAGTTTCCGTTTCTAGTTCTAGTCTAAGTCTAGTCATTTTGTGTTGCCTTGTTGTCTGTTTCCTGACTTTCTGCCTGTGTTTATTGGATTACCCTCTTGTCAAGCCCTCTGGATTCTGTTCGCCGATCGAAGACCCATGCTAGCCTTAGGAATATTCTTTGTCTTGCCTGTGCCATAACTGTTTGCTGTTGTTCGACCTTACCTGGGTTTTTTGACCACTTCTCTTGTGAATAAAAGCTTGCACATGGATCGCATGCCTCTCGTCTCGTCAGCCCCGTTACACACGTAGGCGTTAGCTTAGAGACTAGTCAAAGCCAGCAAAATGACAATCACGTCATTCACTACAGCCCTCCGCCACTGCGATTCCGTCCGCGCCGTCTAGTCCTCTAACGAAGACCGAAGTGGTGATGGTGCGGGATGTCCAGGCGCTTTCTGAAACTCTGTCGGCTTGCTTTGCTTTATCTCTGCGTGCCTGCGACTTCAGTTCCTGCAGAGTGCGTTTTTTCAAGTGCAGGAATTGTTAATCGCCTTAGGTCCTGTCTTTATTTTTGTTCATTTTGTTTTTTGATGATATAGCCTATATGAAGTATGTTTTTAAAAGCTGTTTTAATGCTATTCCTTGATACAATTTCCTATTGTTTTTGACTTGTGTTTTAATATGTTGGCTATAACATAATATAGACTATTATATACACGCACACACAAAGATTTTTTTCTTACCATCTTTTGGGGGTTACTTGCTTTTAGACTAGTTGACTAGTCCGATACCATACTTCTGTTTAACACTCATGTGATGTTCGGGTCCTTTTTTTTGTGCTCTGAAATTATATTATTTTTCCTGAAAATACTAGTTAATGTTATTGCATTGGACTGAAATTTTGTGACTTTGTTCACAAAGGGTATAACTACTTCTAAAAAAATGTTTTGATCATTTTCATACTTTTCTGGGGGAGATTTTTCACCTTGTTACACAACACACCCCGTGATGTTTAAAGAAGCGAAAAAAGGCACTCCCCAATAATGGCTTAAATACCTCATTATGCTATATTATCACCAACTTTTGGATTCGCACCTCTTTTTGGTCAACTTCTTTTTCTTTCCTTTAGGACTGGTTTTGTATTTATATTTGCTTCTGATTAATCGTAGGCCTCATTTATCTGAGATTAGGCACCTCATTTTTTGAGTGAAAAAAGCATTATTTATGAATAATTTTCACAATATTAAATAAAAACTGATGAAAATTTGCACTGTTTATCACACTAGTGTACTTTAATGTTTAATAAGGGAGTTTGCTTTTAAATGCTTTTATCTTGTACAAAATGGCACAAAGTCACACTTATGGTGTTCCCAGTCAAAAATGACCAGCCATTAAGTGAAATGGAAGAATAGAAAGTATAGAACCTATAAGTGTTTTCAGACATGTTGATATGTCAAGTTCACTATTACTTGTGCTTGCAAACAAAAGTCCTGGACTGTTCATGTGTGGATGCATTACATTTTCTATGTCATCTACCCGGCGACTGCATCCAAAGAATTTCTCATTCAGTCGGACAATAGTGCCCTATACTCCCTGCTGCTCTCTCTCTCTCTCACGCAGTCACTCACTCACGCACTCACTCACTCACACAATAACACACACACACATCACACACACACACACACACACACACACACGCGCGCGCGCGAACTGTCTTCACCCTGCTTCAAAAGAATCTTTTCTTTCATCAGACAGAAATGTAATTATCAAGATGGTAAGGTGCAGATTCGTAGCAAGGAGATCGGTAAAATAATCCATGTGACATCAGGGGTTCAACCGTAATATTACGAAGCTACGAGAATCCATTCTTGTACGCAAAGAAACAAATAAACGCTTTATTCAACCATTCTGTCGGCTCCACTTGCACCTACTGAGTGCCATTTTTGGATAATACCCGAACACAACGGCTCGTATGCTATTGCTGTGTCACTGCGGTCACGCAGATACATTGTTTTCGTTCAAATCAAAGCATAAACAACGTAGACATTGTATCCGCATGACACAGCTGACACAGAATAGCATACTCTGTTTACGTTCAGTTCTACTGACTGATTCTTTTAATTATTTTTGTTTCTTTAGAACATCAGTTATTATGAGATATTTTAAAATTGGAACTCTCAATTTAAATGGTGCCAGAGACAGAAGAGAATGTGTTTGTTTGGATTTATAAAACAAAAGTGTATTGGTGTTACTTTTGTTCAAGAATCACATAGTGACTTAAAAATGAGGTAGACTGGATAGGATGAAGAATGGGATGGTAGATTTTTTATTTTATTTTATAAGCCATATGTCTTCTAATAGCGTAGCTGTTTTGTTTTCAAGGAAATCACTACCAATTTATTATGAAATAGAAGAAATAGTTAAAGGGCATTTTTAAAAAAAAGTTAAACCTAAGTTTGAAAATGTTATAATGACTTTCTTTAAATATTTATGCACCTAAAAGGGGGCTAAAAGAATATTTTTTTATACAATTAGCGTTGTTATGAAAGACCGAAGCTCAGAATAATTTTTGTTCCTAGGTGGAGATTTTAACTGTAAAGAAAATGAAAAATGATAGAATGTCAAGGAGCAAAAACTGTTTTATATTTCTTTACAACAATGGTGGGAATGTGGCAAGGTCCACATTAAGCAATTGAATCAAGAGTATACTCCTAATGTTACTAAGGATGTGGCACGGTCAATGAAGGAATTAGAAAATGAAATAGTAGAACTTTTGAGTACAACAGCTTCTACAGGAGATGGTGATTGTTTTGAGTAACAGTAAATCCAGGTATGAAAGCACAAGAGGCATTAATTTGTTTGCAATTTAAAATTATCACACAAATGGATGCACCGTCTAAAGTGTTTTTTTTTTTTAGAAAGCAAAAATGGTCAAAGTCTTATTATTCACTCATAAGAATTGACACCGGAAAAGATCTTACTGAACATAGTGAAATACGCAAACAACTTTGACCGTGTGGAACATGCATGTTTAAGAGATTTTTTAGAAGCTTTTGATTTTAGTCAAAATTGTATAAACATGATTGAGGTCATGTATCGGAACATTGAGAGTATACTTAAAAAAAAAAAAAAAAAAAAAAAAAACTCAAAGCTATCAGCTGGTGGTCTGAGTGCTGCTTTTGAAGTTCAGAGGGGAGTTGGACAGGGATGTGCTATGTCCGGAATGTTATACTCCCTGGCCATTAAACCTCTACTTCATAAATTAAGAACTGAGTTAAGTGGGTTCAATAAACCACACTGTAATGTCTGTATGCTGATGAAGTAATTGTTTTTATATCTGGTGCTGATGAAAAAAATAACAGTTTTAAAAACATTTCTTCTGCAAAAGTCTACTGGGGAAAAAAATTGGCTTTTTAATGGGAGATTGGAATGGAGGACCCCCCAATTTACCTGGAGGTTTAATCTGGAAGAAAGGTGGATTAAAATTCCTTGGATTTTTTTAAGTAATGATGATTTTGTTCAAAGATTGAGTGAGTGATGTGACATGTGGCCAAGTATGTGACCCATACTCGGAATTAGTGCTCTGCATTTAAACCATCCAAAGTGCACACACACAGCAGTACACACACACACACACCGTGAACACATCCGGAGCAGTGGGCAGCCATTTTTTGCCTGTGGCACCCGGGGAGTAGTTGGGGTTTCGGTGCCTTGCTCAAGGGCACTCAGTTGTGGTATTGAAGGTGGGAGACAGTGCTGTACATTCACTCCCCCCACTCCCTACAATCCCTGCCGGTACGAGACTTGAACCCACAACCTTTGGGTTCCGACTCTCTAACCATTAGGCCACGACTTCCCAACACAAATTGGGCTGTAGCTAGAAGAATCAAAGATGTTTACAAAAATGTGGTAGAATGCGACTTCCCCAACGGTGTATAGGGAAAGGTCGCTGCGACTCTAAGCAATAATCTGGTGCGGTCCTCTCTATGGCAGAAACTTGCATGTGTAGATCCGCCTGTTGAACTTTTACAAAAGCTTCAGGGAGAGATGGATATTTTTTCTGGGACAATTAAACTGGACACCTCAAAAGTGTTATTTTTCTCCAAAGGGATTAAGGAGGTCAAGACTTAATGTTGTCTGCAGAGGAGCAACTTGTCGGTTACAGATCATTCAGTGATTAATGGTGGGACAAAGTCTAGTGTGGAAGCCATTAGCACAAAGGATTTTACATGGAGTGAATGGAATGGGACTTCATGCTGCACTTTTCTTAATGGATCATACTTTTTTGATTTGACTGGACTACCCTCTTTTTATAAAAATCTTTTTAATGTATGGAGGCTTTTTAAACATCAGTGTACAGAGTCAGCTACATCTCTTTTTTGGTTGCTTGAGGAACCTGTGGTCTGGGTATAAGATCAGTGAGATCTGCTAGAAAGTTTCTAGACAAACTGGATGAGGTTTTAAAATCCCAAGAAATAACTCTATTCGAGAGATACAGTATAGGTGATATTTCCCCTGATGCTAATGACTTTTTCCCAGACATCAGAATTATACCTGATCTTGAAAAATCCAGTTACAATAGTTGTGTTTGAATAAAATAAAATGTCGATTTTTGTACAGTTAAAGGAAAGGTGCTATACAGATGCATTGTGAAGACAATTAATAATAAACATGTTAAAAGACAGAGCTGACACAGTGTGAAATTAAACCAGAGTGCAGAGAATACTATACAAATCACCATTGACTAAAAGGACAGGTGATCATTAGTGGAGAATCTTGCATGGTGCCATAGCTGTTAACCCTTTTGTGACAAAAATGAATCCCACTATAAATGATAATTGTCCTTTTTGTTCAGGGAGAGAAACAATATTTCATTGTTTTATGAATTGTGACAGACTTTCTCCACTCTTTGATCTCCTAGACTTATTTTCTTATTAGGGTTTATTTTTTTTATTTTTTTTTACAAAGCAATGTTTTATCTGGATTTAAGATAGTAGACTACAGAAATCTAGTTCTCAATTTATCACTTTATGGTCAAGCCAAACTTGCAATTTATATTTCTAGAAGAAATAAAATCGAACAGAGAAATGGACAGCACATTATATACATTTTTAAGAATATGTTCAAATCAAGAATTCTTGTTGATTTGAATTATTACAAACTGATGAATGCAATCAATGTTTTTAAGATTGAATTGTGCTGTGATGTGGGTATGTGTTCTGTACTAAATGAGGAGTTGATTTTTACACGTGAATTAGGGTAGTTTAAAATTATGTAGTGTTGTTTTTATTTTTTGAACTGTTTTTTAAAAAGTGTTTGTAAAACACTTTCGCTCTCTCTCTCTCTCTCTCTCTCTCTCTCTCTCTCTCTCTCTCTCACTCTCTCTCTCTCTCGCTCCTCTCACTCTCACACAACACACGCCCACACACGTGCCTGCTAACCTTTTTTTTTCCTCCAAAGGTGTGCTGTTACATTCCTTATGCTGAAGATTAGCTTTATTGTTTTGACAGAGAAGTAGGAAATGTGCAGATTGCTTCACCTTACTTACAGAGGTGTGGAATTCCTACAGCTACAAGGTTTGCTTTCCGCTGTCTGGACATTATTGCAATCAGTGCTCTCAGTGGAGGCTTGCAGCAAGCTCTGGGAAGATGTGACTCAAATGACTAACATCTACATGCTTTTTCACAAGGGATAATCTGGCACTTAGAGAATTCCCACTCAGAAAATCCCTGCAACTGCCACCCACAGTAAAACGAAACCTGACGTTGAACATTTAATGGTTTTAATGACCTCAAAAATCTTTTTTTCCTTCTGTGGATTAGATACACATTCTGTGGCCGGGAATTCCAGGGAAGGCCAAGCCAGTTGTGAACAATCAGAGGCTTAGGAGAAGAAGAAGACTAGGAAAATGTAGATCACCACTACGAAATGTTAGCCTGGGTACACTTAGGTCAAATTCACATTCGTAGTCACAGTTTCCTTAATTATCTGGGTTTCAAGCTTAAGTTCAGAGTGCTGCTTTGCTGACATGGTTACCTTTGACCTTCTTCTAGAAAGACAGTAATAACTCTTTTTGCAGACGTCAAAGAGTGGCCATCATTGAATTGTGTCTCAGACGCACTGCTTTCACGCTGTCTAATGTATATTGCATGGACAATCGGTAAGATCATTCTCTGAACTCAAAGGTCCAATATTATGGTTGACTTAACACAAATGATGAGGTGTAAAAGTGTATAAATGCCTTAAGAAGGTTATTTTCTTGGTAAAGGTCAACATGAAACATTAATCACAACCCATTTTGTTTCTGCAATGTGTATTTCTTGGTGAAACAAGATATCAGTGAGAAAAAACGTTCGGAGTCCATCCTGGGAATACGGTTGGCTTTTTTTTTTTTATTATATGAATTGACGTGCACAGGCTCTAAATTATTGTTAGCCATTCTATATAATTTATGTAGTCAATATAATTTATTCCCTGTTGGATATCATGGTTTTTATCCAACATAAAAATATATTGTGTTAGTCCTCAATCATTTTTCGTTAAAGATTATTTAAAGTAGTTTAATTAATAATGGATGAGTTGTTCTGTGTTTTCCAAACAAATGCACACTGGTATGTGGAAGTGATGAGACTTTCCGCATGCTTTCCCACCACTGTATGTGGGAGAGGAAAGTTCCGGAAAGCAGCAGTGCTCTCTGGGGTGTGTCTGCCACGTGCCCCCCGCTGCCAGGGTCAGAACTCTGGTTCTAGTCTCACCAGTTACTTCAGAGACTTGCGTAAGCTGCGCTCTTTTCACCAACATTCACTTCCTTAACCACAGGAAGCTTGTGATACTCTTGGGAAGAGTAGTTTATCATCGTCAAGCATTATTTGTTTTTATAATGCGGTTCCATTAACTTGTATATAACATTTGATGAAATATTAGCTTAATCTGATTTTTAACAAATGACACCAAAGTGTGATTAATGACTCTTTAGATAAACATCAAATTTCTCTTGTACTAGTACATGTAATTTTGGCCATAATGTTGGCAAACGCTCAATCAACATGTTTACGTGGAGAACAATACTCTGATTTTATTATGATTTAGACAATACTCTCTCTGATTATGAATATACCATGTAAACAGAGATTCCCTTTCAAGGGAACTTCGAACTGCGTCCTCTAGGGGTCACTATGGTGAACACCTCGTCGTGACCTGTGTCTGAAGCATACAATGAAAAAACACCAGCAACACATTGGACCGGTGACAGCCATGACGTTACTACCGGTGCGACTGTAGTATAAATAGGCGCCGGGAGAACACATCATCCTCTTCTTCGTCTTCACTGACTGTTTTGTTTGAAGCGTGCATTTCCGTGGTAAGAGCGATCTCTATTCATATCATTATGGCGAGCACTAGCAAAGCGTTTAGAGGATGTGTGCATCCGTGTCGTCCTTATTTTGACACCGAGGACACACCCGATCTGTGCTGTGTTTGTTTGGGCGAAGAGCACGCACGCAATGTCCTCGAGGGGGCAATCGGTGTGCACTGCGACCGTTTTCCAATGAAAAAGCTCTGCTCTCGTTTGTCTCTCTTTTTGAGGAGAGAGGGGCAGCCATCTGCTCCCCGCGGTTCAGGACCCGGCGCTGCTGAGGCGCGGAGGAGAATGAGGTTGTGGGGATTGCAGGCGGATCTGGCCGATGAGTTTAAAGAGGAGCTTTCCCTCTCGCACTCGTCGGCTGTGGACGAGAATGAGCCACTGGAGGATGATGTTATTTCATTAACATCATCTGATCCAGGGACCAGTGCTCTGCTGGGTTCAGCCCAGGAAAGCAGAAATGTCTGATGAGGCGAAGAAGCGGCGAGGCTTTACTTGCTGTGAAGCGGGCAAAGAAAGTGACGTCGCAAGGTCGTCTCAATGAGCTTTATCTTTCTGGCCATAACCCTCCAGCTCAAGTGAGCCTTCCTTTTCTTCTGATCTCCATACAAAGATCGAGAAGGAATGGAAGAGGCCGTTTTCCTTACGCATCCATCGGTTTCAGAATACCAGTTATGCGAACATTGAGGCGATGTGCGAAAACGGCTATGAAAAGATGTCTCCTGTAGAAGAGACGCTGGACAGCTATTTCTCTATGGGTGAGACGTCCTCTAAGAATCCCCCCCTCCTTGCCCATCCTAGCACCCTTCAGGAACATCTCGCACTTGAATGGCGTGCCTACGCAGCGCAGTCAGCTGTTGCTTCGTTCACCGATTGTCGGTGTCCAGGCATATCAGGCTAACCTGCCTGAAAAAACCTGGATAAAAGCGAGGGGCCTTTTCCCGAGAGTACCCGAGTTGCGCCACACGCGGTCTCGCTCTCCCTGCTACTAGCAGTGCCGCCTCTGCAATGGCATCTTCGCGTTCCCCGTGGGCTCCGCGTTTCTGGAACACAGGGTGTGAGGTTACTGATCCCTTTCTAAGCATATATATCTACGTCGTTCTGTAGAGCTTTGTGCCTTCTTAAATCCACATTGTGGTAAGTGTAGCCCACACGCTGAGCACTTTTGCGCCCTTCTTCCTCTAAAATCCACATAGTGGGAAGTGTGCACGTTATACTTTGCGCACTTTTCTGAAATCCTGTATGGTAAGGGTTACGCGTTATTAGCCTCTTTCCCTTTCTCTGAGTTGGTTTAGACCCCGGTACCATGGGCTCCACTCAACCAGCGTGTCTCTAATTTGACACACTTGGAATTATCGCTCCCCTCAACATTGAGGGTTACTAGGAGCATGCTGCTTCCTATCGAGTGTCTAAAGCTCTTCTCGTCCCTTCTGATGAGGTGGATTCTCTCGCGCCGTGGGCTTTTCTCGTGGTAGTGTTTAGCAGTTGCTCCCCTTTACTTTCCATTAGGTTTTTTTGCCTATACTGAGCACGGCTAACTAATTCTTGCTCTCTTTCTGAACTTGCGACATTCTTCCTCTCCTCTACTCTTTCTGAACTTGAGTTCTCTGTTTTCCCATAGCCCTGGGAACCCAGCAGCATCAGGCGACTAGCCTCGCCTCCGCCTCTCCTGATGTGCTAGAGTTTTTTGTGGCCTAGCTTGTGCTAGGTACGTTTTACCCTTCTGATTTCTAACGATTCCGCTTCCGCTCTAGGGCCGTCCGAGCCCCCCTTTCGTTGAGAGCGGTTGTTGTCCCCCACTAAGGTACTTACTGCTAGCCGTTCCACGCATTGGAACTTTGCCTGTAGGTCGACGCCTCCCTTTCTCGACACTAGTGATCTAACTAGGTTTGTTCTCCCTCAGCACAGTAATTACTGCTAGCTGTTCCAGTCACTTGGAACACCTCTGCACGGTGGCAAGCCCCCCCATCCTCGATTGAGAACTGGGTGTTTGTCTGCTCCTCAGTCTACTTACCTTTCTAGCTGTTTCCAGCATTGGAACACTTGCTGTAGGTCGAGCCCTCCCTGTCTCGCTTGAGAGCTGGTGTTTGCTCCTCAGCTAGAGATTTTTACTGCTAGCCACGTCCAGCATTATTCCTTAGATCGAGTTGATGACTTCTCAAACATAGTGTTTTGGGATGCACAATTTCCATCTATGGGCTGCTCTTTCAGAGTGCCATGAGAACCCCTTAGAACGGTATTTTTAAAATCCATGTTATGGTAAGTGTGCGTGTGAAGGCTTTGTGCACTTTCTAAAATTCACATTGTGGTATGTTTGCACGCTAGTTCTTTGCGTTCTTTCCTAAAATCCTGTATGGTGAGGGCTTGCGCGTCCAGATTTGTCCCTTTTTTCTTGAGCTGGTTAAGCTCCGTTCCACCTTGGCACACTCCCCCCTTGTATCTGTTGAGACGTTCCTTCAGCATATATGCAGAGCATGCGGTTACCCCGGTTGTTACAGGCCAAGACTTAGTATGATTCAGGCTCTTGATTTATTCCCTTAAGGAATCCTATTCCGATCCAAGCTTGGACTCTACTCCGGTCCCAGAGTTTCTGGCCCGAATGTAATTTTGGGGTCTTTAGCCTAGGCCTATGGCCGTATGGGGATATGTCCCTTACAGACCTCTATAACCGTCCCCATGGCAATCCCATGACTGTGGGGTAGAGTTGGTACTTAGTGTTCGCCGTGGTTTTCTGGCATGCACTCCTTTCAGTATGGTGGCGTGGGTATACCATTCCCCATAGCGACCCCTGGAGGACGCAGTTTGAAGTTCCCATGAAAGGGAATGTCTTGGGTTACTTATGTAACCATGGTTCCTTGAGTAGGGAATGAGACACTGTGTCCTCTAGGTTTCTTGCTATGCTGCGGACGCAAGCTTCAGACGACGAAGTGGATGATGTGTTCTCCCGGCGCCTATGTATACTATAGTGAACGTCAGGCTGTCACTGTATGCTTCAGACACGGGTCACGACGAGGCACTCCCCATAGCGACCCCTAGAGGACGCATTGTCTCGTTCCCTACTCAGGGAAATCATGGTACATTCGTAACTTGGGATGTTTTTGATTACCTTAATCTGGCTAAAGTCATAATTCGGGTAAAACTATCAAATTAAGAGTTTTCTATTTAGTCGCATTATGAAGTGCTTAAATACATGTACACACCTTAATCACATTATTACCGTCGTTTAGGACTTTTCACGTTATACAGGATACACACACGGCAGTGGTCAATCGTTTGATGGCAAATAAAGAGCTTCAACACCGCCGTCGTCTGTATGCACGTACAAATAATTAACTGCACTTGAAGCTTTCAGTGAATAAAAAATTAAACTGTATATGGCATCATAATGAAGACTATTTGTTTATACGTTACATTGTGGAGGGGATGTCGGATGGCGTCACGTGGTGATGTAATGACGTGTGTCATTAATCGAACTATGTACTATAACATGTAAAACGGGAACATGAAAGGAATATTCTAAAAGCAACTCATGTAAACACCATAATATTGGCTTATTCAGAATAAGGTACGTAATTAGATTATTGATGTCCATGTAAACGTAGTCATTGATGCGGCAGGAAGCCACTGAACGCCTCCAGATTAAAAATACTAATGAAACCTTTTCAAATTCATGGCTAAAAGGATCATATTTTCCTTATTTATCAAGCAAAGTGATGTTGACTTCTATAAGGAGATGCTTTTTCCATTCTTTATTGTATCTGAATATGAAAAACACAAAGCATCTCAGTGTGTGACTTATTTACAAATAGGCCATTCTACTGCCAAATACTCTGAATTGAAGTTACTTAAACACCCCAAATCGTTTGCCAAACACATGTATTAGTACCACCAGGACTTTGCAGAATTTATTTTTCTTTTTTTCAGATTTTTGCAGCAGAAATGATTGAATTGCTGTAGATTTTCCCCAAAATTGTGAGTATATTTGCAGCATTTTTGTATTGTTTCACACTGAAAATGCATCAGTAATCACAACGTAGTCATGCAGTTAAGAGTTAGTGACAGTAAGAGTTCTTGGCAAGGCAACCAGCATAGAAATCCTCTTCTAGATTCTATACTAGAAATTCTATACTAGAAATACCTAGAAATGGCTTGCACACTGTCACTGAATTAGTATGTAATCAGGGACACTGATAAACTACACATTTTAAAAGTTATAAATTATTTCATGTTTTTAACAATTTAACAAGTATATCATTGTCTAATGTTGTACTTTTTTTTTTGGGATCCAATAAAATCTCTTGCTTGGTTTGGTAAGGCAGGCTGTTATTCTTTCCATAGTGACTCAGTAACTCTACACCATTTTTGGGGTATTTGGAGCTGTATCAAGTGCTCTAGAGCCCTGATTCTTGTTAAAACAATCACGGCTACACGTGTCAAAACACAAGACATCACAGTCATCTAGTTCTGCAGAAAATCTTATAATGGTCCCACAGATTTCACACTCCTGCTATAGTGCATAGGTTAGAGGTAACCAGCGGTGCTGCTATCTGTGGCGAGCGCTGAAGTGGCCTTTCATTGAATCTCACTGGAAACAAACCAGAGAAAATGCCAAGACAAACTGGAAAGACAAATATAGCTTTGCAGAGGCCTCTCTGTGTTCATTCTTACCCAGGTGCCCTCACTCACCTTGTCTAGCCAGAATATTTCTGCTGCGATCCTGTCCGTTTTCACATATATACTGGAAATTGAAGTACAGTTTGCATTAAGCAGAGCAACTTGAAAACCCCAAGCAGTGCTGTCTGTCCAATAAAACCTTTATTTTACAGGTTACATTATGCAGCGATGCATTTCCATCAGTGTTTTACAGTAAAGTATAACCACAGACCTCAGGTGGTACTCATTTCAGGCTGTAATTGTTGACTGTGCAGCTTTTTTTCTCTTCCTGTAAGGAGTGCTTACTAAGGCACTATTACTATTTGTACCTGTGGTTAGTGTAAAACCCTAACCCCTACGTCTTAAACTTTAGCATGGCCGTTTGTGGTACGGATATGAAAGAAATTATATCGCTTGTGGAGAGTTGTGCTTGTACCTTTCTAAACAATCAAAACTCTTTTGCATGGTGGACGATAAAAAAGTTTTATAGTGAATGGTATTAGTGAATTCACTGAATTATCACTCTTTGAGTGTGCTAAATACAGAAGTCACTCCTCTCACCCTAAAATTACCCTAGATATAGGATAGTGATGATAACCATAGGAGCATTTTGCTATCTTGCAGCTAAAAATAACAAACATGTCTATAATTGAATTTGGTTGGTGTTAGTTTTATAAATCATAGGTTGGTGTTAGTTTTATTAACTCTATAAGTTTTAATAACTCTAAGAACACCATTATATGCTCATAGTAACACACTTAAACCATAGCAACTGCAAAGCAGGGTTATTATAGTTAGAAAAACTATAATAAAGCAACGGTTCTAATTTTCACATTTTTATCAGCTGAACCCCATAGACATACAATAATTTACTTGAAGGATTCCCTGAGATTTTAAAGCTACACTATGTAACTTTTGACCCTTTAGCCGTTGAAGCATAAAACTACAAGCTTCTTGCAGAAGAACATTGTTTTGGTAATTATGTAAGATGTGCTTTGGTTCTGCTGTGCCTCTGGAGTGCAGAACTGTGAGAGATCGTGCTGAACTGAAGTGCTTGACAGCTTCAATTATTATTATAGGGGGAGTCTTTGCTTGCATTCTGTATATAATTCATTCACAAGTTAAATAAAAGTTCATTTCTGAAATTAATATGTCAAAATAGACCTGAACGCTAAGTGTTGTAGTAATAGATCTGCAAACTAATAAACCTGCTGCAGCATATACATTTTTTACAGTTAGGTACAGAAAAGGACAATTGCTTTCAAATTAAAAAAGAAGAAAAGGAAAAAAGAAAGAATAACAAGTTTGTTCAATAAGGCGCAAAATATGAGGTATCATTCATGTCAGTGGTACAAAAGGTTTGGAAGTTCTGGGTGAGCAATAGTACAGTATGAGCAATAACAATAGTGATGCCTTAATAAGCAGCAGTAATTGAACCCAGTTCTACTCCCCTATAAAGCTTCAGTATGCCACACTAATACGAGTTATGTATACACAAATTTTTTTCTGTTTATGTTTGTTAAAGTGGTGTGCGCTGCTTTGCTCTATAAAATAAGTCCTTTATATGTACCCATAATTCTCCACACTGTATATGCACTCTCAATTGAAGTTGTGAGTTCAACCCAAATGAGTTTGAAAACTAGCCCTCGCCTATATTGCTACAAAGTCAAAACTCTCTTTAAAACAAAAATAAAAGCTCTGTCCTAACAGTGACAAGTTGTAGCTCTAGTTTGGGGCTTTTTACAGAGGAGGGCCCAGTGCTCTTTGCTCGTTTATGCTTTAGCAGAAATTATTTTTTTGCCACAAAAAAAGTGTATTTTGACAGTCCTGCCATGATTAGAATAGCTTGGCCTGCCATTGCATTTTCCTAATTCTCACAAAAGTTAAATGCTCACACATGTGCTCATTTTGCTCCTATGTTGCGTTGTTGGAAAAATGTTATTAGAAATCCCATCTTTGGGTGGCTACAATGTAAATGTTGCAATTGAATCTTAAGAGAGTTTCTGCAAAGCTTGTAAAGCTATTGTTATGACAACCTATGACAAGGTAGTTGACATATTGTGACTCTGGATTTTTTTTTTTTTAACCATGATATTTTAAGTTTTATTCAAATGTTGTCAAAACTTAAGTGAACTGTACATTTCAGGTTTATTTTGAGGTGAAACCAGGCTAATTTGTAAATGCAGACTGTAGAGATTTGTAATATTGAACGTCATATCAGTTATCAACCTTCATTAACAAACTTTTTTTTTTCTACATCAACCTTTGTGCCAACCGTCAACAGCTGTGTTTTTCTTCTCTGTTCCACAGGACACACTGGACATTACATCAAGGCCCTTTTCAGCACCAGTCTGATTTTCCTCTTGGCACATGTCAGCTTCCAGATCTGCCTATATACCATCCCCAGCCTTGATGATGAACTGGGACATAACTGTAAGTCCGACTTGTTTCAGGTGAAATAAATAAATAAATTAAAAAGAAGATCAAAGCAGGGGTCTCGAGTTATTACCTGTTCCAGGCTCATAGGTGGAGGGTGAACCAACTCCAGGGTAAGGCTAAAAGCAGCCAAATGTATTAACATCATAAACCCGTCTTTTTAGGCAAGAACCAGACATGGGTGCCATGTAGGCTAAACATTTTTTTAAAGGGATTGAATTTGTATTTAACGTGATTACAATTGAATAAAAATGTTAGAAATGTATAATTGTATTACTTTTCCTTTCCACGGTTATTCAAACAGCGAATAAATTATATATAGAAAGTGACATTATCACTAACATTGATCTATGCGAGGTTAAGCACTCTCAAAAAAACTAAACTATCGTTATAATCACTGAAGCTGTATACACCTGTTAAATGAATCTCTTACTTACATTGTACGTACATCTGTTGTTTATGATGAGCGAATTCGCAAGAGTCCGGAATTCAGTCAGCAAACTCGCGCGCACTCAACAAAACTGATGAGTTTGAACGATAACTTATCTGAACGCTTCTGATTGGCCATTGCATTCCTAAGCTCAACAGAATTGTGTGTGATTGGTTAAAATGCGCACACGTAAAAACTGTCTTAAATGAAAAGGTGACAACATGAGAGATTAATTTAATGCCGCATCGCCCCCCCCCCCACAATGTAGTCATGTTCACTTGTTAGCAACAGAAGTAATAGATTGCATTGTTTGGCAGGGGCATTTTTGTACAATTGTGGCATTGTGGGTCCAGTCCCCGTGGTCCCCGTGGCCCAGCCTTACACATGCTCCACCTATGTCCAGGCTGTTCTGTAGGTAGTTGACCAGCTAAGTTAACATGTTCAAAGCCAACTGAACCACCATAAGCTGGTAGCTGGTTTGTTGCTGGTCCAAGATGGTCTTTGTAAAGAAAAAAATATACTGTATAACTTCACACTCACTTAGACTTTATATTTAACCGCCTTTGTCAAAGTACAATTTCCTCAAAATGAGAACAGAAGTCAGTAATTACTCACAGGTGAAAAATGTGTTCATCGCAATCTGTGTTGGATAATTACTTGACACACCTGTCTTGATCAACTAAAACATTAATGAAGGTCACAGACAGATCTGTATGTCACGTTTTGTCTTCTCGGGCTGAGTAGGTATTTCTTTTGAACAAGTAATTACTTGGTGATAGTGTTGTCAAAAGAACCGACGTTGGTACTGAAATTTAAAAAATGTGTCGATACTAGCATTTCCCGCTAGCATTTTTAGCGCTGCTGAGCGGAATCTTAAACACCTCTGAGTGGCCATTATGTTCTCGTGCTCAACAGATATGTCTGTGATTGGCTCCAATGATCATCGCTTCACACTCTTCACCAAGCGCTTACACATATACACACAGAAGTGTTTGAAAGCCGTGTCTATCAGTAGTGGATCCCTAATATATCTGAGCATGTGAACACAATGGCCAATCAGAGCTGTTTAAGAATCCGCTCAACAGCGCTCAAAATGCTAGCAGGAAATACTGGCATTGTCATATTTTTTGAATTTCAGTACCGACATCGGTACTTTTGACAAACACTACTAAGTAACTATTAAAAAAGTATGTTCTTTGTAGTATAAATGTAATCCAGACATACTATGTTGGCCATGTTTTCATTAGCTTTGTTTACATGGTCCCTGATAATCCGTTTGTAATCGGACTAGTAAAAAAGACCATGTCAATCAGAATGAATTGGCTAAATCCGATTAAAAAAATGTCATTCAGATTGTAGGTTTAAACCATTTTTAATCCGTTCAGTAGGACATGTAAACACTTGATTGGATTGAAAACTGAAACTGGAGAGTTATGCACATTTGCAGTGACGTAGAAATGGTGTAATGACGTATTACACAAAGAATGAGCTGCTGAATCATAAGTGTCATAAATGGCTGTTGTCGTTGTAAAATTCTTCCAGTCATCGCCTGTGAAATGGTGCAGGACAAATGTTGTCCCACCAGTCCTTGCTCAGACTTTCTTTGACAGACACCTTATTTTGGGTGTGGGAAGTGGCATTTTTACTGCTTGATAATTATAAGCAGCATGGCACAAAGCTTTGTTTGCTCATCGTCTCCTAATAAGGACCTGAAATTTATAGGATGGCTATTGGCTAGTATGCTCTTCTTGAAATAGCGGCAAACTCATATTCTTACGGTATATTCATGCAGTGTGCGAATGTCAGAAGATCAAATCTGATTTGAAGCTTGCGACATATAAACTCGTACATCAACCCAATCTGTTTATTTAGCATTCATGTAAACACTACGTTCAAGTTCATCAGTCGTAATGATTTCAGTCCGACTGAAACAAAAGGTATCCATGTAAATTTAGCTACTGTCATGTGACCTACCAGCATCAGTTGTGTCACTTAACTGCCACAAGTCACAAATCCTGTATCCTATACAGATGTGCACACATACTTTATAAATACATATGTAGCTTCAATCTCAATTGTGTAAAAAGAAAAAAGAAAACTCAATTTAAAATCCACATTCAAACCATACGGCACCAAAGTTTTAATCTGTGTATTGTATTCAGTAACCTTCATGTTTCAACAAGTTGATCCAAAGATGTTATGGTAAAAAGCAAGCTATGTTTCAAAACATGAATTGAATTTTACAACAGAGCATTCTCAGGTGACCGTCATTTTTGTCAAGCAGGACATGTTCATGGATCTAAATTTTTTGTTGGTTCCAAACAACAGTCTGGTTAACTAAGTCCTTTTTTCTAACCCTAAACCTTAGTACCTATAAAATCAGAAGGAAATTATGTGTCAAAAGCTAAATCTAACTTAAACTAAATCTGAAAATTAAATTTATCTCACAGAAATGTTAATCCAGGACCTTGTTCGACTTGCCAAAATCACAAATTGCATGATATGTACTGTAATCCATTTGAGAAGCCACAGTTATTAGCCTCTCTTATTTGAGGTTTGGACGACGTTTGCCTTCCCTTCCAAAATTGTCCAGAAAGACCAATGCTAGATGTATCATTCCTGGGTCCCACACATTTTTATTGAGTCGCCAGGCTGACTGCAAAGACTTCAAGGGCTTGTAACCTTTGGCTGACTCTGCCAAAGGAGAGTTCAGTGGCTCATGGAAATGTTTCGGTAGCTTTGCGAGGGCACTTGCGGTTGGCTCATCTTCATGGCCAACTTGACAGTGTCCAGTACTTAGACAGTATTGTGACTCATTTTATCCTGAGCATACACACCTTCTCTCTTGCTCTCTCTGTAGGCAGCTCATGGGAGACTCTATCAAGACATATTGGAGTGTCCAGGTATGTTGAGAATGAGAGCATGTACAGTATATGTAAGGCATCACATGAAAATGATCAATGCTAGATCACATATTTAATTTAATTTAATTTTTTTTTAATTTTATTTCCAAATGATGGCTACATTTTCAATCCTTCTTTTCTTTTCTTTTCTTTTCTTCATGAAAAGCCTGAAAGTCTACATTTTCTGATCTGTATCAACAGCTGGCTCAGATATGGCATTTAACAGCGGAGTAGGGCTGCCGCCTAATAGTCGACTAACCGTTAGTCGACGAAAAGAGGCTTAGTTGATAAAAATTTTATTAGTCACTTAGTCGCAGGGACAGAAAAAAAAATTCCATAGGAAGTGGCAAAGTCACATGACGGACAGATTATTAACAGCTGGTCTATGTCGTAATTACAGTACATTGTTTTGTTTGGGACCTCAAATGTAGCTTATCATCTGAAACATGCAAGTAGTAGCATCATTGTGTGGCTGCTCGCTTTAACGTTAACCTAGAAAAATATGCGCTATTCAAGTGTTTGTGCGGAGTGTGGCAGCTGAATAGTTGCCCGCTCGCTCAGTGCGATCATTTGCATTTAACTTAAAATACTCCGTCATTTTTGGTCATACAGATAAAAGTAATACATCTTCCAAATCTGTAAAAGGTCTACTTTTATTTCTGTGCACTCACAAAAACAACAAATTATTGTGCTTTTGAAAAGTGATGAAAGCAATCAGGGTGCACTTTCTGCCGTCTAGGTCTCTGTCAACTTGAGCGCATAAAAAAACAAAAACAAAAAATTCCATGCTTGCCTCACAGACATGAAAAATATACCTATAGAAAGCAAAATGTCTACTTTTAAGTGAACCAATTCAAATGGAAACAAATATTTTCAGATTATGTAATCCGTGTGAAATGTGCATGTCCACTGTGGCGATGACGAGTCAATGTCGTCGACTTCGTCACTGCAGCCGAAAATACAGAAAACACTAGTTTATCAATTAATTATTATAATGTTAAGGCAATCTTGCTGTTTTTTCCCCAACGCATTCATGATCATTGCTTCTGCGGTGCGCTGTGGCAAGCTTTATGCGTGCGCTTGAGCGCTGATAGGCTATGGGCAATTAAAGGCTAATTATTATGAATTATATGGTTTAATATTAATATAAACTGATTAGTTGACTAATAGCTTTAAATGAACAACTATTAGCCGATCAGAAAAATCTTTAGTCGAGGGCAGCCCTATAGCTGAGTTTGTGGTTGCTTTTGCAGGCTACCGCTGGAGGATCCTTGGAGCATGGTGTGGCTCCTGACCCCAGATCTTGGCATCTTCATTATTTCTCTGATCACCCTGATACTGTGTAGCTGTCTGTTGAAGAAGAGAGAGGAGGGGCACAATCCTCACATGTCTACACTTCTCCAGGAGGTGAGCTGAGCTGAGTATAGACCAGGCTTACTGCTGATCTACTGTTTTGTTTATGTTTGAGCAGCTTATTATGAGACTGTATTGAGTAATGCTGCTTTAGTCTGAGCCACACACAGCCCACCCATGGCCTGCTGCAGTGGCTAGTGCTGATGTAATCCACCGATTGCAGTTTCACTGATTGGATCACTTGTGTGAGTCAGGGATTTTATCATTCTGCTGGGAGGCAAATATTGGTTTGCATGCATCCAGACTGATACAATGAGCGCACTGATACAATGAGCGCTTCAGAAACTTGTTGATTTTTGAAAAGTTTAGGTTCATAATATAACAAGGTTCATGATCTTCGAAAAATATCATAAGATACAGTGGTCCCAAAAATGTTTGGACACATAAACCATACTTAAAATTGCACAAATGGCAATGACAGGCTAAATTTTTTGGTTTCATATTACTTATTTTCTTTCTTTATTTTGTATTTCTTTCTTTATTTTTTAATGAAGCTTTGGCAAGCAAATGAGATATCCTCAGGAACAACTGCATGTTCTGTTTTATTGCCGAGTCTTATATCCATAAAATAATCTGCACTTAGTAGTTTAAGATTCAGGTAAATTTTTACCACAAAGTGTACATGCACCATGCTACCACATTATTATGGTATCATCGATTTGAGAATTACCTGCCTCTTTACATCATGTAAAAATGTGGTTGATCATTTTATAAGTTGGTCAGATGGATCCTTCCTGTCTAAGTGTATATTATATCCTCCAGACATTGAATTAGAATTAGTCTTGCAAGGCATTTTTACACAAAGTACATACATCTTGTGTTGATGTATTTGGACTGTGTGTACACTTGTGAAAGTGAAGTGACATGTGGCTAGAAACTTGGGAACTTGTTGATTCCAAGTATGACCCACAGCAGTGAACATACACACGGAGCAGTGGGCAGCCATTTTGTCGTGGTATTGAAAGTGGGAGAGAGCGCTGTACATTCACTCCCCCCACCTACAATCCCTGCGGGTACGTGGGTTGGCTGGTGCCTGGGAAACATTAAAAAAAAAAAAATATATATATATTATATTTGTTGTTGTTTTTGGGCCCCATGAAGAAAACATTTATCAATCACACAATTTTTTTTTTTCCATAAAGTCAAAGTTTTCTTTGTAGGGTTGTGTTTAGGGGTAGCATTAGGGGATAGAATGTATAGTTTGTAGTACAGTATAAAAATCATTATGACTATGGAGTTTCGCTAAAAACCATGAAACCATTGTGTGTGTGTGTGTGTTTGTGTGTGTGTGTGCATGAAAACCATGGTAAAATCATTATTTAAAAATCGGCCTGTCCACTTTTAGCCCTGACCAAAGATACATGGCACCTAAATCAAAGCGTTTTGTTTTGGTATTGTATTGAGTGGTGAACCTGATATTTGCGTCACTCTCACAACCATAGCAACAGACTAAAAAAAAAAAAAAAAAAGTAAAATCGAAGCAAACATTACCCCGATCACTATTACTACTTGCCCTATAGTCCCCTTGTGTTTTGGACCACATCAACATCATGCATTTATTTTAGGAAGCTGGCTATTTACTTTTTGTAGAATTGTTAGACTTGTTGGGTCAAGAGATTTACCAAAGGAGAGAATTTTTTTTTTTTTTTTTTTTGGGACAAAAAAAAACAAAACAACACACAAACTCCCATGCCGAAGCTTGTCTGTGAACATAATATCATAGAAACTTATAGACTTCTCTTCGATCTCCACCCTGTGATGATTGAGATTTTTGCTCTTGCATTTCTTTTCATTTTTTCCCCCGTTTGACTCACCATTGCACCATTCCAGCATTGTTCTGTGGCCTAGAGTCTGACAACTTCCTGCTGCTCTTGCCAAGGCAACAACATCAACATCAACAAACACTGGCTGGCTGACTGCTATGTGTCAGCATAGAAAAAAGGATCTTTATCCACCTTTTTCTTGTCGTAAAAAATGGGCGCGGCCATTTGTAAATTACATGGGTCTGGCTTCCGGTCTCATCTGCCTCCACTCCGTCCAGCTATTTTTAGCTGAACAAAACAGTTCGTTTTGCTGCTTGATATTGAAAATTGGTGTGTCTTATAATATTTTAATGTATTATCTTGTTTATGAACACACTGGTTTGTAGTGCAAGTGTTTTACTGTTTACTGCATGTTGTTATTCTCCTCGTTATTTACCTATAGCACCTAATGAACCGGAAGTCTCACCCATAGCTTACTTCCGCGTTGAAGAAAAAGGCGGATAAGATCAATTAACATAAGGCCCAAACTGCTTACCATGCATGTTGTCTGCTTACTGGAATCTAACAGTATAAGGACCGTTTCAGCAACACTATATAACACTTATAAATTATTATTCCCAGACACCTCCAAAGCTGACCTCTACTTAACTATCTGACTCTTTTCTACCCTCAAATGCAAAAGAATGAGTAAAATGCAGCAATGTATTTATTATAATTGTTAAAGCAACTTTTTAAACAGTTCTATGAAATACATCTAAGGATGAATTTGCAAAAATGAATCAGTATTGAGGCGTATTACAGAGAGTTTCTTATCTTAAGTCTTAACTTAATATATGATATGTTAAATAAGTATTTTTCGCAAATTCGTATTACAGAAGCAAATCTTAACTTGATTTAGCATTCTTATCTTATATTACAAAATCGTATCTTAGTTAGGAAATCTTAAACCGCTCAATCAGATCTGTTAACCAACTATGCGCAAGTGGCTGCTGAGGTTAGCATAAAATCAAAATGGAGAAACAACGGTGTGCTTTTAACTTGCAGAATGACCGGTAGTGCTCCGTAACGGCTCATGGGCCTCTGTAATGTTGGTCACAATTGGTCAACTATATATACTGTATATAGGCTCTATGCATATCTTTTTATAAGGTTATATGTCTGTCTATATGTAGCACTGTGGTCCTGTGAGGCACGACATTTGTATATCTGCATATATAGCGGAATGACAATAAAGCTCACTTGAACTAGAAATAACTGTAAAATCATGTGTGGTGGGAGTCTGTAATTATTTATGAGTATTTTATTATCAAAGTGCAACACATCTTTTGGGTCCTTCCCAAAAAGTCTCTCCACCATCAAACTTCGCTTCTCTTCGTCTTGTATGATTAATAAATGTAATACAATTCTCGAAAAAGGGATAATGTATTGTGTTTTTTACGGTTGGGTTTAAAAAAGGTTTGAAGTTGGGACACCAGTGGGGTTATCCTAAAGTTAAGACCGTTTTAGGAATTTTTGGCGAGTTAGGATGCTTCTGTAATGCTGTTTTCCGATCTGTAGTTAAGATAACCCACTTTGGAAATGCTGTTCTGTATATAGCTTTTGTCCTAAATGTGGCCCAAACTGAAATTGTCATGCAACTGATAAGATAAGATTTTAAAGTTAGGATCTTTCTGTAATACGCCCTGGTTCTTAAGTCCTTTTATTTCGTATGTTTCACTTATTACTATTCTCATTTCCAAAAGACCTCTGCAACAGTGTAACAACTGCTTCATGCCAAAATGTTGTGTATTGTTGCATTGTAGCCAACTAGCTGCCACCTGCCTTGTAAATTGGTGTAGGAACAACATAATTACAATACATTCCAAAGCACTGGCCCGCAGTACGGGACTGAGTAATTGGCATTTGTTGTGGGCACGGCACTTGGAGTCTGATGCCAGTTCAATCAGATGAAATGCCTTTATATACGTCTCTGCACTTGCTGTTTTGCTGAAAAAAAAAAGCTACAACAAAGACCAATGTCCGTGCACCAATTTCCACAATAAATTTAATATAGTTGTTTTTATGTAACTTTTAATGCAAACATGGAATTGTCAGTGAAATCACAAAAACAAATTGTTTGTTGAATAAAATCAAAGCATTAATTTGCTTTTAATTACATTTATTACTCTTCATGTAATGTGGAGGTGGTAGACTGGCTTATGAAGACAGTTATTAAAACTTATAAATAAAGATAGAACTTAAATACACTTAACATTCACGTACACAATACATGCATGGAGTGGAAAGCTTTGAAAGGAAAAATGGAAAATAGATAAAAGGACAAAACTACTCAGAATACAACAGGCATTTTTATAATGTCAAACACCACACAACTTTTGTCATTTTTCCATCAGGAAACCTTGTTTTGTTTACAGCTTCCAGGCTGCTACGATGAGCACACCAGAGGACGAGCTAGTCATTGACGAAGTATGCAAGGTTCATGGCATTGAATCTTTTTTTGATATATTGATAAGCTATCCAAAGTAAGAAACTGCTTGGTTTAGTTGGTCTGCTGGTTTAGTTGGTCTTCCAGTGGGGTGAAACTGGATTTTAGTTAATCAACCTAGTACCTTAGCATTGAAATATGTACTCTTTAGGCCCTGGTATACTTCAGGCAAAATCAAAGAATGATTTGGTGTGACGTCATTTTGAACAAAATAAGGCCAAAATGAAGTTCATTTGGATTTTGTTTATGGGGAGTTCGAAAGAGCTTGTGACAGTGAACTTTTTGGAAATGTTTTCTCCGGCTGTTAAACAGCTTTGTACTGCTAGCGGTCTATAGAAATTACTTAATAGTTAGGCGTGCACAAGGGCTCCGGTTTCTTTGACTAGAAAATCTTCTCCAGATAATTTCTTCTGTTCAGTCTGTTGTTCAGATACGAGTAAAAACGTGATACACATTTTGCACATTTCTTTCTGAGAGTGTGTAGCCAACTCACTAATTAAGGTTTAGATTGGCCCGAAGATTTGTTACATGAATCTTTCCAAAGGGCAGCTGATGCCTTATTGCAGCTCTGTGATTCGTGTTGTAGAGGGTGTTAATAGGGTCACATGAGGCTGTGGAATGAAGGAGGACCCTGATACTGAATACTAAATCACTGATAAAACACTGAGTTGAACAGCCTTGAAAAGACTGGAAGAATCCAACCTTCCTGTGCCTTTGAAGGAGCATAACACAGGTTTCATATTCAGGGTCAAGAGATCGACAAAAGGACAGATGGACTAAGAAGAAAAACAAAGTTAATCCTGCACAATGAGACTTTTGGCATAACGTCTGGTCCTCGGTGTTTATGGGCAGTCTTGTGGCCAGACTTGTAATTTTAGCCTTTAAACAGAACACCCACGGAAAGTCTGACCAATATGGCAAGCTCAAATCTGATTGGCTGACTTCATGCAACCTTCTCAAAACTCTTGCCACTTCAATATCCATTAGAACAGTCCGCTTGAGACTATGGAAATGCACTGTAAAATTCAAGATCTATTGATATTCTCAAATCAATATATGTATAAAGGTATGTTGGACTATCCCCATTAAAAACTGTTTCACACGTTATAGAGTATAAAGTCTCATTCACACCAAGAACGTTAACTATGGAATGCTGAAGGGATAATTTAATTTTGTAGGCCAACCCTGAAGTTAGCGTCACCCTGGTTTCACTATAGGATTTTTCCGTTGACTTTTGTATTATTGCAGAGAATAAGCCCTGTGACCTACAAAAGTTTACTATACTTGTACGTTTTGTTAAAGAAAATCTTCAGATGAACACAACTTTTCAAATACAATTGCCACAAGTTAAAAGGTATAGTTAGGCTGTAAACAAACTACACCACTGTCACATGACTTCAATGTCAAGCTTCCACCAGCTCTATCAATCTTTATTTAAAATCTGCAAGTTAAAATGTTTGAGTTAAAAATAGTTTTCAAGAGTGGGATTATAAACACAATGAGGATATAAAAGCGGACTAGTGAGTAGATGAGTCTTCCTTTTGACCATGATGATGTTTAATGTCTCCGACAACCTCTATAATCCCAGTTAGCAAACACCTTTTTCATGACACAAACTATATATTTTTTAAAAATCACAATTGATGTAATACTGATGTATTTTCTGCCAGAGAATAAAATGTTAAAACATTTTGATAAGCCCACTCAAATGGATGTGATAACCTGTTTCAGGACTCATTGCTCATTGCTGCAGTACTCTGTAATGATGTCTATATTAGCATCCACACCAATGGATAATAATTTTATGCTTTTTATTATACAGTAATTATGCAGTGCTTTAAATACTAGAGTTCTTTAAAGTTGGTGGTTTCTGATTGGCTGGCAGTGTTATTGTTTGTCAGCTGAAAATAGAATTGTTCCTTTGTGTTATCATTATCATTATTAAAGTTGTGGTGTGGACTCCACTATTCTCTTTGAACTAGAATGTTTTTTTATTTATACCTATAGTTATCATCCTTAGAGTGAACAGGCCTTAATGCTCTACTTTGAACCTTTTTGATGCCCTCATAGCAGACAGTGATAGTGAGCCTTCTGTCTTCTGATGCAGTTGCACCAATTTTTATCCCTTCAGTTCAGTTAACAGATGGATATCAACACACTCTTATTTACACATAAGTAGCTTTCTTTGCTTTGTTGTAAGATTCAAAGTTTATTTCAGAAGTATATTCTAGCAGAGGTGTATGTGCCAGCAAGAAAAGGCGGATGTTTAAAAACTTCTCACGTACGTGAAAGAATCCAAAGTTTTCAATGATCCAGTGAGGAACTGATATTGTACCAGATCACCAGTTTGAAAGCTCTGTGTGTGTGCATGTGTCTGTGTGTTTTTTACACTAAATTACCCCATGATGGAAACAAATTGATCAAGGTTTGGCTGGTTAGTGTGTTTCAGTTTGTTTGTGCATTATATATATGAACACTGCGATTGTGCTTAGATCTGCATGATTGATCTGAGATTGGGTGAGTGAGGTGGCCTCGTCTGAATGCACTTTGGTTGTGGTGAGAAGGCAATTTGACCCAATGAACCAAGCTGTATCCTAATTCATAATGGGAAATGTCTTTTAATGCCCTTCTACAAAACAGGTGCATTAAAGATGCTGTGTATATTCACACACACACACACACTATAACAGTATCTATATATATATATATATATAGCAGGAATAAGGCTCATATACATTTGTTAAGGCCTGTGTAATGACCGATAAAGCCACAGTAAGCCCGGGGAGCTAACTTGTAAATCCATCTTGATGGATGACGCTATGAGCGGAATCCCGGAACCTAAAGAAGTGCGCTTTGGCCAATGAGAGGACAGTTTTACTCACATGTGACTTGCATACAATTTTGTTAAGCTCTGGAACATTGCCTTGTGAAAGCGAACCAAGTGAACCAGGACAAAAATGCAACATTGTAACAATTGACGTTTTCAACAGTAATCAATTCCTCACCTGTAGATTGTTTGCTTTGAACTAAAACAGGGATTTCAAGGTATAGTTTGCCCAGAAATGAATTTTTTTGTCATCATTTACTCACCCTCATGTTGTTCTAAACATATATGAATTTCTTTCTTCCGTTGAACAGAAAAGAAGATATTTTGAGGAATGTTGGTAACCAAACAGTTTCCGGTAGCCATTGACTTCTATAGTATGGAAGGAAAAACACTCAATGGCTACCAGCAACTGTTGGATTACCGACATTCTTCAAAATATCTTTGTGTTCAGGTCTGAAAACACACTTTGTCTCTCCAGGTATTATAGGCCTCTTTGACTGCAACAGGTTGCTGGTTTGAACAGTGTTTCAGCTTTCATCCAAAAAACACCTCATGATGCAAACATGCCTGTCTGGCTCTGCAGGCCTGGCCAGATATGATTGCAGATATGATTGCCAGATATGATTGCTAAGAGTAACACACTCTCAAGTGTACATGCCTGAAAAACTTTTCACCTTGTTGATGTTTTGTTCACATTTTACATACCTCAGCTTCTGTCTCTTACTGTATCTATTTCTCAGTTTCTCTTAGACAGTACATTTGTTTTTGCAGTGCTTTCAAAGGCTGACATCCTTAGTCTTGGTTTTTAAGTTTGTGTCACACGAGCTCACCAATTTCACATATCTTTACAATAGAACTTTCACCATTCTCTAAGATTAATGAACACAAGTAGAAATAAAAATGCATGTATAGGATTTTGGATTAAAAATGTAATTCTAATGTGGCCTATTTATTCATCCCAGCATCAATTAAGTCTTTCTCACATCTCGGTCCTCTTCTTTTTAGGAGGATGAAACTGAAGATGATGATGTAGAAGGAGAAGATGAGGAAATGTTATCCTGTAGTGCAACGGAAGATGAGGAGAGTCCTTACTCAAGCAGTGGGGCGGCACAGTTAGCTGCCCGCCTCCGTGCCACAGCACAACACTTCCTCAGGAACATGGGCCGCATCCAGGCCATCACACTACTAGCACTAGCTGGTAAGAGTCAGAGAACAGATTTAACAAATTTGGGCAATATAAACAAATTATAATTTATTTGCCTCGAGGCTTCGTTTAGTCCATTTACTGTAGCTACACATGGAACACCATGTTTCCCCACGGACCATTATTACTGACGCACAACCGGATAAACGCTGGACCAGACCATAGACTGTATAAAAACAGGGACCAGACTTTAGTGATGCAAAGTCCAATTAATTTCCTCCGCTAAACGCGTTACTTTTCGGACAGATCGGCTCTTGGAACCGGTTCAAAAAGCAGATTCCTCGTTCCTTGACGTCTCAGCATAACGTCTACGCGTTCTTTCCTTAACAACTCAGTGCCATGTTGTATCAATGGAAAATTCAAATCAGTCATTTGTGTCAACGCATATTGAAACATTCAAAAATAAAGTTTTCTGTGTGAAAGCATATTGCTGATTATTGCCATATAATTCACTTAAAGGGATAGTTCACCCAAAAATGAAAATTTTATGTTTATCTGCTTACCCCCAGGGCATCCAAGATGTAGGTGACTTTGTTTCTTCAGTAGAACACATTTGATGATTTTTAAGTCCAGCCGTTGCAGTCTATCAGTCGTATAATGCATGGCAATGGTAACAAAATTTATGAGAGTAAAAAAAACATGCACAGACAAATTCAAATTAAACCCTGCGGCTCGTGATGACACATTGATGTCCCAAGACACGAAACGATCGGTTTGTGCCAGAAATCGAACAGTATTTATATAATTTTTTACCTCTAATAGAACACTATGTCCAACTTCCTTGAGCGCGCACACGGCATCCGATGCGTGAGGTGTGTACGTGCGCTAGGGGTGTTTAACGCAAGTGCCGGAAGTGATCTCTCGCGCGTATATGTCACTAATTGATTGCACAGTCATTGTAGGTACGACGGCTAATCAAAATGGTACTTACTTGCGCTTATCCGGATTGTTCAAACCGACTTAAAACTAAAGATTACGTTCTCTCGCGCGAACTAATTCGGGAGTGGTGACTTTCCACGTATATTCCCAACTTCTGAGCCTGCTCGCCTGAAGTTATGGTTGATTGTTCTTCGGCTGGATATCAACACACCCATTAACGTAAACTACGTTAACAGTGACTTGGGGCCACCTGCTGGTGGTATTAATTTCACATTTAAAGTATATTTTCGTTTATAAAATAATTTTAAATATCAGTATTCAATGTTTTATGTTTAAAATAACAAAATATTATTTATGCATTTGTAACTGCAGGTTAAATGCATTCATGTCCCTCTGTGTGGGAAATTCTGTGTGTTTCCTCTGCATTGCAAAGATGAATTTTGATACTGATATCATTTGTTTGGTAACAGCCCAAATGTCTTTTATTCTAATTGACTGATTAAATGTAAGAATTTGACTCAAAAGATGATGCACACTTTTAGAAAAAAAGGCTTTATAAAGGTAAAAATGCCCATAAAAGTTAAAAATCGATTTAAACTTATTGGAACAGATTAATTTCTATCACTGCTGTGAACTGACCCGCACACAGAATATGAAGGATATCAAAAACAAGTTTTACACACACACACACACACCAGTATGTATAGGGACATTTAAGAGGGTTTATTCTCCAAATAACTCTCAAATTTCATGTTGCAGAAAAATGTGTTTAAAAATTGTGCATGGTCCTCTGTCTTTTTCCATTACCTCCTGTCCACTAATTTTTGCCTCTCCCAAAAGCCACAAAGCTTTCCAAGAAGACAGTAAAGTCTTATGTCATGCTTGAGCTTTAGTTAGGCTGAAACTTGAAAGTTAAGTTGCACGACATAAATGCAATGTTTAGGTATTATTATTATTTTTATTACTATTATTTTGATTTATGCCTTAGTTTTAGTTTGTACTGTTTACCTTTTTTAAAGTAATGTGAAATAGATTTTTGTATTTTTATTTATTTATTATATTGATGTAAGGGAAACAGGTCAATTTAGCTCAAAGGAAATCATTTAAGATTAAGGAATTTGGGACAGAATCACTGTTTTAAAACGTCCTGTCACTGAGAACGGCCATCTTTCATTGAACGAGCCGTATACCATAAACTCTGCAATGGATAGTAAATATCCAAAGTAAGTGAAACACTATTTTATTAGCACAGTAACAAAGATCGGCAGTTAGACTTAACTGTAAGCACAAAACACAAATCTTCTTTTTCAATAGAAATAAAGGCTTTATTAGATAATCTAAGACAAAAGTATAAACGAGTCTAACACATGAACACACACATTCACACAAGTTGCAGAAAGCGAGAAAGTAAGGAAAGAATGAGTTTAAGGAAAGGAAAATGTGAAATCCCAAGTTTACAGCAATATGTGAAATTGCATAGACATGAACAACCATCAGTCACTTAATTAACCCTCGCATTGAGTCCTCAATGAGGTTAAAGTTTATATTAAATGCACCAGTTCAGCTAGAACCTGGAGGTACTTGCGTTGCCTGTGTAAGGGGTTCCCTTCCTTGTCTGTTTGCCGAAATGGGTTTCCCGAGGTTGCTGATTGGCTGGAAGTTCAGTCTTGGGAAGCCAGTGGTTTGGCGTTGGCTGACGACGTGGAGTTGTGAGCTGGTTGAAGTTTTAGACGGCACTCGAGGTCGGACTCGGAGACACGGTGTTAGGCAACTTAACTCAGAGCACGAAACTCTCAACGGAAAAGAAAAAAAACTAAAGAAATAGAAATAGATGTAAAATTTGACGAGACTAGGTGGC
Organism: Sinocyclocheilus anophthalmus; assembly: GCA_018155175.1. NCBI lineage: Eukaryota > Metazoa > Chordata > Actinopteri > Cypriniformes > Cyprinidae > Sinocyclocheilus > Sinocyclocheilus anophthalmus. The sequence goes on along the minus strand of JADLZN010007376.1, from coordinate 99,619 downwards.
GTTTCTCCTCATGGTTTTGGATGAGCTGGCGTGTAAGCCAGAGCACGCTCAAAGAGCCCAAAAAGCGATGACTGAAAAGCACGGCTTGAAGCCATGACCAAAAAAACTAAAGAGCTCAAAGCTATGACTAAAAAGCCACATGGCTAAAAGTGATGACTTGAAAGCACATGACTAAAAGCGACAAACCACAAGCTAGACGCAAAAAGCAATGACTAAAAGCATAGCTAAAAGCTATGACTAAAACCATAATTTGATGGTGTCCTTAGTATTTAAACCAGGCTGTTGGACACATCCCAAATGGTGTTTTGACCAATTAGACACTGTCTTAGCTCGGGGTGTTGCTATATTCCTCCTCCCAATTCATAAATCAAATGTTATCTTATCAGTCACATGGTCCGAGTTTTCCCGCTCTTGCAGAGTATAATTTTGGACATGATTTCTATAACAAGAATATGATACTTTTGACAAAGAATTGATTGGAAGAAACGTTTCAAGCAAGAAGATTCAAACACACACATACTAAACATGAATATGAAGTTATTCAATAGTTATTAAAAAGACACACAATATGTGATTAAAACATGATAGTCTAATGTGTGGGTTAGATACATAATATGGAGTTATGCATAGAAATGATTAGTTGCTCACAAGTCCTTTTAGTGTCATTTAGATGCATATTTACACGGAAAGGCAGTTTCTGTGCCATTCTCTGAACATAAGGACATGTTCTGTGAAGACCAGAGGTTAAGGAATTTCTCTCATAAGGAATTTCAGTCTGTTCTTTGTCTTCTAGGTGGGGGAAGTCAATCCAAAGAGCTCATGATCATGATTACTATCACTGGTTCACATGTGATGGTCATGATGTGCATTTCTTTGACCATTAATCTTGATTACTTGCCCCAAAATTGACAATCTCCTTGGAATTGTCAATAAGTGTTCTTTTGTTTAAATGCTGTGAGCTACTCAAAGCTGCTATTTGGTTCAGGCTTGGGGCCAGGATCTAATTTACGAACATCCTGTGTCTTGGGCCTTTCTGTGGAATTCGGCTCCTTGTGTTTTACCCATGTTCTTGATTGAATCTTAAATTGTCTGATTCAGTCTGATACCCTATATTGATATATTTGTATTTGCATTTTATTTAATTTTTTTGGGGGGGTGGGCAATTAAATACATTAAATGGGTTTAATTTTCACGGTTATTAATGTATGCAATTTCAGCAAAAATTAGTTGTTTATTTTAAGATATCTGTCTTATTTTCTCTTGTATATTTAGTATTGATCTTTAATAAAGAAAAATGACTTCTTATCTGATTACTCGATTAATCGATGGAATAATCTGTAGAATACTCGATTACTAAAATAATCGATAGCTACAGTCCTAGTACAAATTTGGTCAATTTGTTAAAAACAGGTGTGAGAACAAGACTCTGTAAGGCAGGTTTTGTGTACAATCTATTCTAAATAGTATGCGTGATTTAGAATTGATATGTATCTCAAGTTTTTCAAGTTTGCATACTTTTTGGCTAATATATCACGTTCTCTTGCATAGTGTTGAATGTAAGGTCAAGGCTCCCACAGTAGTAATAATTATAAATAATTAGTTAAACAGTGTAAAAAAAAAAGGTGTTTTAAGGTAATAAATTTAGCTAGATGTACAGTACGTTTACATGCAAATAAAAAAAACAGTATACAACAAAGGGTTCCGAAATGTCAAGACGCAATTTGATGATGTGCTAAAATGTCCAATATTGGCATACTCTTTTGTTTCTGTCAAAAGTATGTACTTTTCCATCACCAGTAAATGTTTCATTGAGTAGTTGAAGTAACAAAGTAAACTTAAAGTGTTATTATTCAGGTAGCTATCTGTAAACATGTTGACAGATTAACTTGCTCAACTGTTGCTCCGCCATGACAGTAGTTAACCTAAAAGAGAAAACTAACCATAGCTGCTTACTCATTATTCCATGCCATTTCATAGTCTGTGTAGTGTGTTTACACTAAACATTTCAAAAAGAAAAAGTGCATTTCAAATACCCGGATGATGCACTTAATTAACTGAAAAAAGGATTGTGAAATGTTCAACACTTCATGCACTCAATTGTTGTGGCTAACATGCCATTTGGGACACAAGTTATGTATATAAAACGGTGCTAATGCGTCTCTTGTAGCAAAATAACTAGTTTTATATTCTGAATAAGGTTCTGTTGCATTTCAGAGCACAACGTTAGGTGATGTGATATGCTTTTGAAGATAGAAGGACTTGTGTAGAGAATGTTTTGTGTCTAATCTGTGATTTGACTTTGAACTCATGTCTTTCTCTTTCCAGGAATCACTTTACCCTCTGCATTCTCTGCCTTCTACTTCCTTCTCTTTATTGGAGTGTGCACATGGTGGGCTTGCCACTTTCCCATCAGCCATCTGGGATTTAATGCATTGTGCGTGATGGTGGCCTTCTTCACAGGGGGGCACCTGGTGTGTCTTTACCTGTATCAAAGCTCATTTGCGCAAGACATGTTCTCCCCAGCGGGCCTGTGGGCCAGGTATTGTTGTTCATTGCTCTCAATTCTCTTTACATTTGCTGTACTGTACATTCAGTGTGTCTGTGACTTTGTGGCATCATTTTTACTGTCCTGTTATTTGGAAGATTACTCTGATTTGTTGAAGTAGTATGTGTACCTAGTTCAACATCCTTATTTGTCCTGGAACAACATTCCTGTAAACCAATGAGGCTGGTTACTGTGATTTTTAGAAGTAGGACAACATCGACACCATTTCCTGGATCAACATCTTTTGTTGGATCTGGGACAACATTGCTATCAAACAATACAGTTTGAGTTAGGATTAAGCTTAAGGCTGGGTTTGGAACCGTCAAATTAATGGTTAGGGTTGAGGTTGGGACTTCTTGACCGGAATCTTGTTCCAGGACCAACAAAAGAATGTTGATCCAGGGAAATGTTCTACTTGGCAAAATCACAGTGACCATTATTTGTAGTACCACCAAGAAAGTACTGTGGCGGTATTATGGTGCAATGATGGCGTTACATTTGAATACCTTGGTACTTTGATTTGAACCTTGGTACTCTAAAATGTGAGCATTTATATAATATCATGTTTACATTGTTCTCTAATGTGCTTCAAGCGGTCGCACACCGGACGAGAAGCGCAGCGCCGCATAGATAGCGTCGCGCCACGTCTTTAAAATTCGAACATATTGTTTTCTATGAGTGTACGCACACCGTCGGCACCGTTTGGCGTCTGTCCGCGGCGCCCAGCTATGTAGTGTTGTACACACGGTGCGACCGCCTTCAGACAATAGGGTAAGATGAGAGATGATGCCCCTCTTAAGAATATTTACTTTTAAATTGTTTTTATTTAGATATCATTTTAGCTTGTACAGAATGATGATGCATCAGCCAGTGTGTTATTAAGATTGTGTGTCCACCAAAGTGTTTTTAGCCCGCTGAAAATGCCAGGCGCTCTGCTGAATAAGACATACAAAGAATATTCAAATTGAATGATTTCTATCAATTAGCCTGTGGGTTTGAATGAATAGCTAAAATGTCTGAAACGTATACTACCATTCCAAAGGTTTAGTAGATTTTTTTTCTCTTATGCTTATCGAGGCTGCATTTATTTGATCAAAAAATACAGTAAACACAGTAATTTTGTGGAATATTATTACAATGCATACATTAAAAAATTATTTATTCCGGTGGTGACAGCTCAATTTTCATCAGCCATTACTACAGTCTTCACTGTCACATGATCCTTCAGAAATCATTCTAATAGGCTGATTTGGAAACAGTGCTGCTTAATATTTTTTTCAGGTTTCTTTGATGAAAAAACATAATTTATTCAAAATAGAAATCATTTGGAGCAATGTAAGTCTTTATTATCCCTTTTTATCAATTTTAACATATCCTTGCTGAATAATTGTATGAATTTCTTTTAAAGAAAAAAAAAACTACTGGCCACTACCCTTTTGATTGGTAGTGTCCAGTTTTATTTTAGTATCACTGAGCTACTGTTATAGTTATTATAGTTTATTAATGTTTTGAATTGTTTTATTTCAGTTAATGTTTATCTTTATTTCTCAGTAATCTTTTAAAGTTACTGTTCATATAAAAGTATAATTACTTGCATTCAAAATAGGATTTCAAGCTTCTTTCCCATCTTATGTTAATTACATGAGGGTTGTGTTAAGGCAGAGTGTGATGTAAATATGAGAGTCATTGCTGGTCTAAAATAGAGCCTCAGGCTGGCGAGGTGAAGGTGGTGTATCCTGCCAGCCTTGCATTACACACTGAAAAGCAACACTGAGACTTAAGCCTTAGATATGTATCTGGAAAGTGACACCCACACTTACTGGACATAAAACATGGCTTGGTGAGGTTGCCAGCTCTGTGCATTGTTCATGACACATAAATCTCTGCTGACCTCTGTGCTGTTGCAGATAACTGTCACAGTGAGATAAAACTAAATTCTGCTATACATCATTGTCCTAAACATGTCACATACAAAATGTCTCATGCACACTGCTGTCAGATTAAGAGTATTAGTGTGTGCAAAGGCAAGCATCACTTAATTTAACAAACCTACAGCACCTCTAACTCCCCCACTTGCTGTGCTGCAACATAAATGATAGCTTGTGTCATAATATGTTTTTGTTATTTCATTTAGTGGAAGATATACCTGGTGAAATATTCCTAAGACTTACATTGAAAGATTACACTACCTGTCAAACTTTTGGACTAATGAAGATTTTTTTGATGTTTTGGAAATACTGTCCCTTTTGCTCACTAAGACCGGGTATAGACTGTGCGATTTTTGTCTGATTTTGAGCCTGCAATTTACTTGGACAGTGAACTTGAGCATGTATTTACTCGTCAGTGAAAGTTGTATTTGCAAAACGTGCTGAAATCGCACAGTGTATGCCCGGCCTTAGGCTGCGTTTATTTGAGAACGGTAAAAATATTAGTATTGTGAAATTATTATAACAATTTAAAAGAACTGTTTTCTATTTTAATGTAATATTAAAATGTAGTTTATTGCCTGTGATGGCACATTTTCAGCAGCCTTATTCCAGTCTTCATGTCCACTGATCTTCCAGAATCTTTTAATATGCTGATTTGATGCTTGGCTATTATCAGTTATTATTGGTGTTCAATTATTAATAATAGTTCTTATTATTAACAATGTTGAAAACAGTTTTGGCTGCTGCTTAATTATTGAAATAGAAAAAAATTTGTAACATTATAAAAGTATTTGATGTCACTTTTAATCAATTTAATGCATCCTTGCTGAATAAATGTATACTGTTTTTTTTATTTTTTATTCTTACCCCAAACTTTTGAATTGCAGTGTATCATGGTTTTCAACGGATTTCAACATGGATAATAATAATAGATGTTTCTTGAGCACCAAATCAGCATATTAGAATGATTTATGAAGGATCATTTGACACTGAATACTGTGACATGCTTGCAAATCAGCTTACCATTACAGGAATAAATTATATTTTAAAATAGATTTTTAAAAATAGATTAAATAGAAAACAGTTAGTTTAAATTGTACTCATATGCCACAATATTACAGTTTTTACTGTATTTTTTATCAAATAAATGCAGCTTTGGTTAGCATACGACTTTCAAAAACATTTTAAAAAATCATAATTCAAAGCGTTTGACCCATAGTGTATATACAAAGATGGTTCACACATATTACTCAGAATGGGAGAAAGCGCAACATGCAATGACTTAAGTCCTGCCATCTAAATAAATGAGCCAGTAACCAATTGGTGGTGGACCAACCTATATATGCTTTTTTTAACACTATAAGAGACAACGTTTATGCAAAGTTCATGTTATATTTTCTTGCTAATTTGAAATATAGGTTTAAAAATAGGTTTTGCATGCCTGAAATAACTGCCCGGAGGCGTTGTGAAAACATCCACCGAGTGAACTAACTTTTTTTGAAAGGGAATTGGGTCATATATGTAGCGACCAGAATATCACAAAAACTTAAAGGTTGCATGTACCCCTCACATTTTCTTCAGAAAATTGAATATCTGAAGTTTTTTATTTGTTATCTTTTTTTTTTTGCTTTAGACTATTTGGCCTGAAGGATATAATAAAGCCTGGAAACTGTTCTTCTTTTGACATCACCCTCAACATGGAGCATGACTGGCCAGTGTACGTCAATCCTGGCATTCTTCTCCTCTTGTACATCTCTGTGACTATCGTGCTGAAAATCAACAGTTACAGTCATGGCCACATGGACAAGGTGCTTTCACACATTCGGCTTGTTCAATTAAAAGGATAATTCGCCCAAAAATGACAATTCTGTTATCTTTACCTTAAGTTGCTCACATCCTGTGTGTGTGAATGAGCAGAAAGTTCATGCTGTTTTCCAAACAGTAGATGTCAAGCTTAAAAAGGGCATCATATTCAAATGTATCTAAAGCTATTCGCTGAATTTAATGACTTTTTTTGGCTGAACTATCCTTTTAAAAGCTCCTTGTACTGAATGTCATGTACAGTAAAACCCAGACACATTAGTACCCTTGTAAGAATAACATTTGACTAATTGTTTGTGTGCAATAATGGAGTTTGAGTTAGTTGGTGATATATTATCATTATCATATCATATATTAACTGATGTAATGTCTTTGTGTTTGTGGAGACCGATGAGGGTGGAGCAGTTGAAGCAGTACAGGGTGAGGCTGGAGAGGAAGTGGAGCTCAGGCCATGGGAGGCAAGGCGACATAGTAATGAAGATGACACTAAGGTAAGGCTTAACTCACTATGGTTACATTCGCCTACATATATATTAGTTTAGTCTCAACTACATAATTTTACCAACATAAGTATTTCATTTTTGTTCGCATGCTGAAACAAAGATTCTTTACAAACTTTGCCTATGATTTCCTACCTAATCTACCTACAACACAAAACTGACCAACTTGAACTAAAACAATCCAACATAAAAAACATATCCTGGACAAGCCCCAAATTTTAATAAATAAAAAAACAAATTTACTCACATCTTTATTCCAAATCAAATGGGAGTACAGTATGTTAAACTGCAATGCTGAGTACAAAAAAGAAAGATGATGATGATAAAAATAATAATAATAAAATCCCAAAACAGCTTGTATGCCCATGTCTATGACAACTTTTAGTAATCAGAATGCAGAAGTGGTGCAGAAGCAGCACAGACTCATTGTGCTTTCACATAAGATGTGTTTGCAGTCCGCTACTGATCCACGGCTGTATACCACAAATACAACAATTCCATTATTTTAATTTCAAATCCAAACGTTGTTAATGCTTTTTCAGCATTGTGACTCTCTTTTTGCACAGTACAGTAGTACAATCTTTCATAGACATATTTACGTTTAAATGCAATAAATATAAACAACATATTATTCAGTGCATTTTACTTCTAGATTTATATATTAAGTTGCCCAAGCATGTGGCAAAATGTTTAAACACAGCCTATAGCCTACTTTTCTTATGTTTAAAGGCAGTAGGTTATCACAAACATTTTAAATTAAAACCACTGACAGAAACAGTCGCCTCTCGTGCCTTTTCTTTTGCATTTAAATCTTTATTACAAGCAATCCCGCGGGTCATAAAGAACTTTGTTTTTCTACCTCCACGAGTGCCATCTATTATGTTGTCTTGTTTATATAAAAGTAAATTTTTCCTTGCTTTAAACCTAGCCAAAAAGTCTTGTGTTTTGACTGTGAAACAGTAGACTTTAATTATTTGCATTTATGGTGTAATTACTACATTTACAATTACAGAAAAAGTCATCTGTTGATTTCAGTCAATACTATGTGTGAGTATGTTAAAATGAAAATTCTGTCATAATTTCTTACTTCTGTGTAACATAATAGAAGATATTTTGAAGAATATTTTGAGTTTTGGTTCCATGCAATGTATTTCTTTCCATACATTTGGAAAACAATGGGGACCAAACCTGTTTGTTTACCAGCATTATTCAAAATATCTTCTATTATGTTTCACAGAGGAAAAAAAGTCATACAAGTTTTGGAACTGTGCTTTGAGTGAACTATCCCTTTAAAAGCAGGGAATGTGTGGTCCTGCTGAACATTCTCACCACCTTTTACCTGATAACACAAACTGATGTGGAATGAATATTTGATTAATTAATAAAGGAATAAAAATCAGATTCATTACTTATCAAAATAAGTGTCAACCCATTGTGAAACCATTGTGTTTTTTTGGTTTGTCTGGTTTAGCAAACACTTCTCTCCATGGGAGTGTCACCGCTTTCTGTATCACAAATCTCTAAAGAATCTGTGACCAATGGTTCAAGTCAACATGACACAGGTAGGGCAATGTACATTGTGCATTTACACTTACAGAAGATACCAATTCACCTTGAAGTCTATATGTATGTTTCTGAGCTTGTAATGTTTGTTTGTGCAGGGCCCATTGGAGAGGCTGCAGCTGATAATCCTCTTCACCTGGTGGGACGAATGATCTTGCAACAAAGTTACATTTGTGCCCTCATAGCTATGATGGTAAAACAAATATTCTCTTCTGTCTACTATCTATAGATGTTAAGTTTTGTGCTGATTCATTATCTGAACAATAACTTAAACCTGAATAATGACAAAGAGGAATTAAAAATAAAAAAATGAAGCGTTACAAAAAAGTGCAGCAATTATTACTTATTTTTGTAGGCCGACCCGGAAGTTAATATCACCCTGGTTCTCTTGACAAAAACCCAATAGGTTTTTTCCATTGGCTTTAGAATTACTGCAGAAAATAAGCTTTGTGACCAACAAAAGTGTATGACTGCAAGTTTTGTTCAGCATGATCATATTTAAAAATAGTCAACGTAGGCTACAGTATAAACAAAACTTGACCATGGTCACATGACTTCAACGCCACCATCACTGAGCTTCTGACAACTCTTTCAGTCTTCATAAAAAAAAACTAAAAAAAACAACAAAACCATTTTCCCTGAATGTTTGAGTTAGAATAGTTTGCAAGAGTGTGAATAAAAGCAGTGACTTCAGAACGATGGAACTTGAAGTGATGAAATACTAATTTCTGGGTTTTGGTCTACAAAATATGTAATTCCTGCAGCACGCTATAGTAGCATTATTATTTGGACTCATTTTACCTGACCAAATAGACACTGAGCAGCCAGCCCCATGTGCAGTTCCTCCCATTTCTATTATATTCATTTCCATTCCTTTCTATATCAAAACAATCTTCCAGAATATGTTTTTGATGTGTGTGATGAATGTGTATTTGTATTCTTGCCCCCCTGTAGGTGTGGAGTATAACATACCATAGTTGGCTGACGTTTGTGCTGCTGCTGTGGTCGTGTGTGATCTGGATGCTGCGGGCACGTCAACGCTTTGCCACTCTTTGCTCTCCCTTCATCCTGCTGTATGGTTTGGCACTTTGCTGCCTGCAGTATGTGTGGGCCCTGGACCTAGAAATGGAACTGCCCCAGCACATTGGCACCATGAGCCTGCACCAGCTGGGTTTGGACCGAGCACAGTACCCCTGTTTGCGCTTGGGAGCCATGGTGAGGACAGTGAAGCTCTGGCAAATGTATTTTTTTTGAATGACTGCCATTATCATGTAATACAGCTTGATATTGAATAATAAGAAGTTGATATTTAAATAGAAAACTTTCTGGGTTCAATATGTGTTAGCTCAATCAAACATTTACAGTGTAAATTAACAATGTTAATTACCATGAAAATTCATTTTTACTTGACCTTCCTTTTCTTTGAATAAAAAGGGGGAAAAAAGGATTACAGTGAGGAACTATCAGTGGAAGTGAATGGGGCCTATACGTTAACATTAAAGTTCTCGCTGGTGCAATAGTATAGCCACAAGACATAAACCATACAAGCTGTATACAATTTTGCAGCATCATGTCCATAGCAGTATTATAGCTAAAACTCTAAAATGACTGTGAAATTACAGAGAAATTGATGACAGACCAGACTCAATCTCACATCTACCACATTAAGGCTCTGGCATATGTGCCAACCATAAAGCCATGACATTTAAGAACGTAATATTCACTTCAGGTTCAGGAAATGAAATAAGTAATCACTGTTTATTAATCATGATTTTTAAAGAAGAGTTACAGTGAAACACTTACAGTGGAAGTGAATGGGCCCAATATGAAAAATTCTATAAAATTCTCACTGGTTCAGTAGTATAGCCACAAGACAAATAAACAATATGTGTTTAAAGGGGATATAACACACACAGTTTACGCCAATCTCATGTTAATCTTGAGTACTTATAGAGTAGTATTGCATCCTTCATATCTCCGAAGAGTCTTTAGTTTCATCAGATTTATAAAAGACAGATACAGCTTAACGCTTCTCTCAGAAAACAGTCGAGCTCCTGGAGGCGTGCCGTGGGCGGAGCTAAAGAGTCACAAAGCTTTTGTGTAACGATCAAACACGATTGTGTAATGGCTGTGAGATCGACATACATAAAACAGGAACAAAAACTTTATTGACTTAAATTTTATTTAATTTGTTTATAAAACAAACACACGTGCATAATTCGTTGATTGGCTGCTCTTGGTCTTGCTCTGGTTGATGTGCGCGCACTCTTCTGGGAGAAGTGCCCATACAAGGAATTCCGCCCTTTACGATGTCATGAAGGTTCATACTCAAAAAAAAAAAAAAAAAAAAAAAACAGTCCCGCAGACCTTATCACCTGAAGGAGTGTATTTGGCACCAAAATACTCTGTCATACTGAAACTTTGGCAACGTTTATGATGAGAATCCAACTCTTTAACAGTGACTTTAAGTCAGAATGCATGAAATAGCATTAGACCTCCCCTTTAACATGTTTTAAAACATGATATAGTTTTAGAAATCGCTCAATCTTTTCTGTGTAAAGTTGTATACAATTTTGCAATGCTGTTTTCATGCAATAATGTATTCATAAAATGAACGGAAAACGGTGAAAACACTTTATATCTCAAACTTTTAACAGATGAATTGTTGTGAATTTATAAAATCATAAACTTCACATTTCTGCATTTAAATCCTCCAAAAATTGGCCCCATTCATTTCCATTGTAAGTGCCTCACACTTTTTTTATTTTCATTTAATTTAAGAAAACAAGGGAGAAGTTAAAATAGTTTTTTTGTGGATAATCAACATTACACCACAAATGCTGTCAAGCTTGACTTGAATTGTATTGAATCTAGAATGTTCCTTTAAGACAGTGTTAGCCCTGTTCCTGAAGGCACACCAACAGTACACATTTTCAAAATCGTCCTACTCAAACACACCTAATTCAACTCATTAGCTCATTATTCGCGACTCCAAGACCTTAAATGTATGGGTCAGAAAAGGTATAATGTGTTTTGTTGGTGTGCCTGCAGGGACAGAGTTGGGAAGCACTGCTTCCAGTTAAGAATGCACAAAGTTTCTGTATAAAATTCTAATTCTAAATGGCTTCATGTATTGAGATACAGATGGCTGCAATAAACCTTGAAGACTGTGAGAAATGTAGCTAGAAAAACTTGCTACATCTTTACACAATCCAACTACACGTAAACTACATGATCAGTCATAATTCTCATGATGTTTCATAATACACTGAGGAAAGTGTAAATATTCCTTCACTCTTTTCTCTTTGTTCTCAGCTGCTGTTCACGTTGACATTTTGGCTTTTGCTGAGACAGTCGGTAAAGGACATGTTCAGCAGGAAGAAGCAAGTGACTGCACCATTGCAGGAGGTCACCACTGGAGGTGAGCGAGAGCAACACAATCTAAAGAGACAATTGCATTTGCTTTTGTGCCGTTTTGTTGAGAGATCAAATACAGAGAGTACAGGAAGTGATGGTGGGGCCAGGGTCAAAACACGACACGGACCAGACTCAAACTCAAATCTACCACATGAACACCCTGCCATTTGTCTGGAACAAGAGTACTAACTACAAAGCCATGATTTATTGAAAAAAGTTTATTTCTGATTCATTCAGGAAGTTAAACCATTAATCACTGTCTATTAATCATCATTATCAAAGCATTCGTAATTCCCTGTCTGCTCCACTTCTATTCACATCTATTCTTCTCATTTCTTTCTCACACTCTACAGTGTATTAAAAGAGAAAAGAACTAGGCTTGCTGCAGTAGTCTATGTTACCGGTATTACCTGGTGTTCTGCTGTACACCGAATATATTACTTGCCCACCGTGGTACCACCCCCACTGTCGTTTTGCTTTTTTATCAAATTAAAAACAGTTTAGTTCAGTTGGACAGTTGTAAATTGAAAGCGTCCGCTCTGCACCATACAGCACGTGCCGCAGAAGTCAGGTTTCGCTTATCGCATGAAGAAAGTAAATGCTGGATTATTATCATGCGCAGCTCGAATACTGAGGTAACGATGGCAGAGGATTTGGTTCAAGTGGAAATGCAAAAGTAAAGTAAAAGGCCGCTTCTTAAACCAAAGAAGGTGAACATGTTGGTTTTCTTGGCAAAAACATGCACTGTCACCGACAGCCAATTGAGTTTTCATTTTCTGTTTTAATTTTGAAAAGCCTGTTGACTTTTGCTGTTTACCTGACGTTACACTACATTGTCAGAGGATTTTTTATTTATTTGATTCCACAGTGTTTGCAAAACTTTCTGTAATTTCCTAGTCTGTTTATAATACAGCATGTGGTGTATGCCATGCCTCATCTTTTTCGTTTTTGTTAATAAACGTTATATAAGATAGTTTGTCATTGTACTGTTTTATTGTAGTTGTGTTTTTTATTGAGAATAATAATGAATCCATCTTTCAAGCATTCGTTTTAGTCTTAGAAAGTAAAAGGTGTAAAGATGTAAGAGCAACAAACAATTCTCTTTTCTTGTAAAACGTGATGCCAAGATCACAAATTCAAAAGTGTCTAAAGCCCTGCTGTTTTGTCATAAGTATATATACCAGGTGAAAATTTCCTCACTGTGCCATCCCTAAAAAGAACATTTTTAAATTGGAATAAACATATTCCAATACTTTTTTAATTATTAATTAATTTGTAGATAGTTTACGCTGCTCTTTTCCAAAAAAAGGGCAAAAAATAGGAGGCGGAGACAGTTCAGCTGTTATGAAGAAAAAAAACACTCAAGTATTATAAAATTAGGCCATTATATACAAAGTCATCTGAGTAACTATAACAATTTTTGCTTTTCTATCATGCATTTGAGTGGTTGAACTCTTCTTATTTTGGTTTTGGGTTTCATATTTCACCACAAATAGTGAAGTTTGAGAGTCTTTTCCTCTCTCTCTCTCTCTCTCTCTTTCTCTCTCTCTCTCTCTTTCTCTCTCGCGCTCTCTCTCTCTCAGAGAACGCAGGTCGAAATGAGTCGATTTTGAAGGTGTTGGGTGGGCTGGTGATGAGTCTGTACGCTAAGTACTGGATCTACGTGTGTGGAGGCATGTTCATCATGGTCAGCTTTGCAGGAAAGCTTGTAGCCTACAAGATCGTCTACATGCTGCTATTTCTGCTCTGCCTGTGTCTGTATCAGGTACAATTTTACCAGCCCACATATGAAATGTAATTTTCGCCACTAAATTTAGTCATAAAATTGAGTGAAAAACCTCTCTGTCCTTAGGTGTACTATTCTCTCTGGAGGAGGTTGCTAAAGGGCTTCTGGTGGATGGTGGTGGCCTACACCATGGTGGTGCTCATTGCTATTTACACCTTTCAGTTTGAGGACTTTCCAGGCTATTGGGGAAACTTCACTGGATTCACAGGACAGCAGTATGTCCCCTGGTTTACTATTTATGAAAGGAATGTCCTTAATGACATTCCAAACCCATGTTCATTTATGTCTTTGTGGAACACAAAAGGAGAAGTTTATCTGAATGTTCCTGCTGCTCTTTTTCAACACAATAAAAGAGTGACCTTTAAGCTCCAAAAGAGGGGGAAAAAAGCTTCAAAAGTCTGTAATCGCACATAAAACATTCTACATAACTTCTTGTTTTGTGTTCAATGGAATGCCGTATGGGTTTGGAACTGTGTTTGGGTAAGTGATGTTGGAATTTTCATTTTTAAGTAAATTTCTCATGATAATTGCATGTGATTCTCCAACTTTAGGTTGGCTGACATGGGACTGGAGATGTTTAAACTATCTGAGCTCTTCAGCAGTATCCTGATTCCAGGCTTCTTCCTGTTGGCCTGTATTCTACAGCTTCACTACTTCCATAAGCCCTTCATGAAGATCACAGATCTGGAGAATGTTACTCCCATCCACAGGCATGAACATTACCTCTAAACAAATGCATTCATATATTTTAGATTAGGTTATTTTACTAAAATAAAATGCATTTTAGAACAATTTAAAAGCCATTATTTCGAACATTTAAAAGTTAGCATATGTAGTTACTCACGTCTTTAACACCATTAATTCTGAATGCTGTTTATAATCATAACTGTTTCATTATCTTCTGTGAGATTTCTAAAAACTAAAAAAACATTGTAATAGAACATTCAGAGCTAATACAAATGGATCAAAGCTGCAGGACTATGTAGTGAAGCACACATTGTCAATTTTATAAGTCGGATGTGTAAATAAATCTACTTCTGTCTAGTGCTCTTTTTTCATATAGACATGCACATTTATTTCAATCTTCGATTTGTGACCATGTTAATTACACATATTGTTAAATTTACTTGCTTTAAAAAGAAACTGGAAACATTAACTTAACATTGAGATTAATCATAAATATATAGTTTAGTCATGAAACTCTAGATGGCGCAGGCTGATGTTTTGTTAATGTAACTGATGATTTTCAGAGAGTTTAACGACTTGGCACAAGCTGATTGGTTCATGCTGCATATGCAGCCAATGAGCTTACTGCCTTGCATTTATATGGCTGGCTAGCATTCACTAGAGATTCCTGCAGCAGGCTTTCAGAGTTTCTCTGAAACCCTCCACCTTCCCCAGCTCCACCTGTATAGATCTGTTACGGGTTATTTTATATGCTATTTGTGCAGCAGTAGTATGTCTTAAATACTCATGGCACCGTATTGCTGTATGCATTGGCAGTAGCAAGTTCCTGTACTTGCTTGCAGCAGCAGCAATAATCTACAACTACAGCAATAACCAACAGCAGCAGTAATTCAGCAGCAGCGTAGCAGATCTGTTCCGCCAAGACCAAATACATTAACATGGTCATATCCATCACCATGCTAAAATCTTCAGAGAGTTGTCATGATTAAAATACATATTTTAAGTGATTGGCAGCCCTAGATTACACTTTATTTTAAGGTGTACTTGTTACACGTTACATATACACTTAGTACGGAGTAAAGTAATGAACTCGGTACTTATTTAGTAGATGTAGAGTGAAATTTTTGAATTTTGGAAAAATTTTCAGTTTTGATTGTGAGGTTTAAGCTCTTTTCCCAGTTTTGTTTAGGTTATAAGCGATTATGGTATCTGAGTATATACTGCGCGGTAAGAGTGACAATGTAGCACATGAAACGTTAAAGGACACTTGTAGAAATAAAGTTTACCCAGCCCTATTATTAGAAATGTCTAAACAAAAGTATAATGTATATTTTGATACAAAAATTAGATTTTTTAAAAATCTGATGCATTCCCAGGGCATTATTTTAATTTCTCCATTTAGTCACATTGCTTTCCGTGAGAAATATTTGAGATATTTAAGATGTATGACTTGTGATTTTTCTTTTCTATTGAATTATTCTATTACATTTTTTGGATTATCACTGACAGTGCAGTTGTTGATTGATTTCCCCCACAGGAAGAGAGGTATAGAGAATCCGGATTTGGTTCGATCCACAGAGGAAGTAAGATTTGAGGAGGAAGATCTCATTACAGAGCAGGGTGACGATCCATCAGAGGTTGATGGTGAGAGTAATAAATGCTGCTTCTGTGCTGGTGTAGCTCAATGAAAGGAATTTTATACTTAATATTGGCCAATACCCATATGATCCTCAACATACACCTCTAATTTTATTGTCCGTTCTTACTTTGTTTTCAGAGGCAATACCCAGCAAGTGGGGACTGGTGATGGACAGACTAATGGTGCTGTCAAGGACGTTTTCTGACACTTTGACCCATGTCCAGAGTTTCATTTGGAGAGTATTGGAACTGCACATCGTCAAAATTGTGTCTTTTTTTGTCGTCTGGGTGGCACTATTGGAGGTCTGCATACTGCATCATTTAGGCCATTTCATTATGTCAGTTTCATAACCTGTAGTTATTTATGTAGTTTCTCTGCACACCAGAGAAACAGCCATCTTCTTCTGCCTATCTAGTTATGAGGTGATATGTCAGTGTTTCACCTGCCTTGTATTTACTTTCTTGTTTTCTCCCCTTCATTCATAGCCATCGGCAATGAACTTGGTCTTGGTGGTGCTGTGGAGTTTTGCCATGCCTTATGGCCGTTTCAGAGCAATGGCCTCCTGTCTCTCCACCATCTGGGTTTGTGTCATCATCGTCTGCAAGATGCTGTACCAGCTCAGTGTCGTCAACCCTGCGGAGTACTCTAACAACTGCACCATGGTGAGACAGGACACCTAAACACCCATACTTATAAACACACTTTATGCATTGTTAGTTGTAAAGTTTTTCTAAGGTAAGCATCACTATTACTATTGCTTGTATGATTTGAACAAAACCTGAACTAATTTATTTTTTGCCATATGCGACTACATATGGGACTACTCAGAACAGCGTATTATTATGACTTTTGAAATCAACACCGTCTCGCTCAGGATTTGTGGGATACTTACGTCTCAGCACCCTGCCGGTTTCATAAACTTAGCACTAATTAAACAAATATCCTCAAGCGTGGATTAAGTTGATGTGTTTAGTCTTGCGTTTTATGGATGTTTGGGGAAAAAAAGTGAATTGTATTTCTCAGGTGATTTACATACACTACGGCTATTTCTCCGGTTGGCTGTTTAAAAGGCTTGTGTTTATCACCATATAAATGGCTAAACTTTCCTCTTCAGAGTAATTAGTCTATTCTGCTGACAGGATTTTGCCTTGCAGCCTAAAAGATGTCAAGCAGACTTGAAATGTTCCTTGTGCTTCTCGCCAGTTTGTTTCTTTCCATTCCGTAATTGTGAAGTGTCCTAAACAGATTCAGAATGATGTAGCAAACAAGATATTATGTCGGTACATTTCACTTTCAGTGAGGACAGAAAAATAACTAGCTGGTTTAGGCCACATTGTTTACATCTTTTCTCTCTGTATTGTAGCCAATGGTCAATGAGACCAGTCTAGAACTGGATGAAGTGCTGAACTCCACCCTGTATAAAGCACCTGTGGACCCAGCCAACTGGTTTGGTGTTAGGAAAGATGCTACTGTCCTCGGTTACACAAAGGTGAGATTCTATTTCACCTTTCACACAAACAAAATCGGACAAGACAGTTGATTATTTTCTTTTCTTTTTTCTTTTTTCCGTCAAAAAATTGGGGGAACATTTTTTGATTTTCAAGATAATTACTGGACACCACTTGATGAACTTAACATGCAAGGTCACTACACTACAGTTTGAGAAAGTAGTATTTTGTGTACTTTGTAGTATTCTATACTAAATAAAGCCTGTGAGTCTGGAGATGAGTTATATTATACAAGCTCACAAGAGGTATGGGTATTTTCGTGTCTTTGTTAATGTGACACATCATTTTACATTGTATATGGTCAAGGTTTTAATAAATTGCACACTAGCTTTGTGTTCTGTTCTATTAGGGTCATCTGCTGGTTCTGATGCTGCTTGTGTTTGAGGCAACAGTGTACCGGCACCAGATTCATCATTACAGACAACAGCAGTGCTCACCTCCCCCAATTCCAGTCATCTTTCCCCAGGCCACCCGTGACACACTGGACAAGGGTCTCCTCCACTGCATCAAATACCTGCTTAACTACAGCTTCTACAAGTTTGGCCTTGAAGTATGACATCCACCTAAACCAAAAACATCATAAATGCATGCTATTGGAAACTCGCCAATCTCCAATTATTTTCAATGAAATAAGTCCTTAAGGATCAGGGTGCATTACAGTAATGATACATTTATTTTATCTAGCAGTATTTATATATATATATATATATACAGTGGGTATAAAAAAGAATCACCCCCCTTTAAAATAATCACATTTTGTTGATTTGCAGCCTAAAATGAAGACGGACACAGTTTTGTTTTATCCAACTGTATTTACTCAGTGCAACTCATGACATCCAAGTGAAAAATATAACACTAATATTTTAGAAAACAAACAAACAAAAAAAACAGAATCACTGATTTCACCCCTCCTAAAAATGACTTGTAAACTCAATCAGGTGTAGCTAATCACCTTCTCAATGGCACACAAAGCTATTTGAATTTCAGCTGTGATCAGCTGTGGTCATTTTGATTAGCTCAGCATGAAAATAGCTTTCCTAGAGCATTTCAGTTCTTGGTAGTACAACTGAAACAAACAATCCACTATGGGTGGCAAGGCACTGTCAAAAGATCTCCAGGAAAAAGTTGTGGACAGGCACAAGTCAGGATAAAAAAAATAAACAATGGATGGATAAAAAAAAAATTAAAAGGCTTTATCGATGCCTAGAAGCACAGAGAAGTCTATTATTAAGAAGTGGAAGGTATTTGGTTTAACACAGACGCTTCCTGGATCAGGACGTCGCTCCAAACTGGATGAAAGGGCCTGTTTACACCTGGTCACTTCATGTGTTTTCTTGCATTATCTTGAAAAGACCAGGTGTAAATGCCCTCAAAAAGGCTACGTTCACACTTTGAGCCTTAGTGCTCAATTCCGAATTTTTTGTATAGCTGTTCACATTGTTTTAAATGTGGCCAATATCAGATTCCAGTGTGAACGAATATTCACAACGAATAACCGCCCCCAACAATCACCTTCCAACCACCATAACCAGCCCCGGTCTGAACTGACACGCTGCGCAAAAGATGATACGAAAGGTTCCAGATTTTCACACAAAATTCCGCCAATCTTTCTCAAAAACTATTCTCAAAACTAGCCCAACCATGTTCAGGGATGTAAACATCGCGTTAGTGGGGTCGCGTCAACCCACGAAGTTAAAAAACATCCCACGGAAACAGTAGCCCAATTCCATGGGGAAAATGTAGATTTGGCAACACTTGCGCAGCACGCCATCATACGGAAGTAAACACAGAGGATATAAAGTAAGCAATTATGCGTTTATTAATAGTGTGATCTACTGCAGAAGCCAGCAAAATTATGCACAGGAAATAAAAAATAAGCAAGGATGTGACAAAAAGACAAGCAGAGTTTCACGTAATAACATGATTCTGACACATCATTCCCCATTTTTCGGCATTTAATAAATTCAGCCGTACTGTCTGACTAACTTTTTTTGTGTTGTATGCAGTAAAATCTTCTGAAGTGCTCTCCGTATACGAGCATCGGAAATTATGACGACTGTCCACATAGTAGACGTGAAAATTCCGTCCCACACATGAAAATTCGACCTTTTATATGCCTCGTTTTCTTAAGCATCTGCTATCTCCTGTTGATAAATTATACAACAGGTCTCTGTATGGCTATGTTGAAAGCGGTGCTTTACTTTCCTCCTTTCTTTTTTTCCCGATGGATGGTTTGAGATGGTTTAAGCTGGCACCCTTGATTGGTTACCTTTGCTGGTCCTATCAGCTGGTTCGTCTTGCCCTCGGTCCTATGTACATGGTCATGTGCTGGTATTATGTCGCCTGGTAGCGTACTCCGTTTAGCATACACATTCATACTAACAAACCGACGTCCAGCACCTCTCCCCAGGACACCGCGCATTATTTACGGTTCACACCCATTGCCAATAATACCAGATCATATTCCCCCCACCTGACCCCCTGTACTGCCTAAACCACGCAAAGGACCTCCACTAATTTGTAAACTAGTTACCACACAGAACCCAGGGCTCCAAACAGCCTAATGTTACCTGTGCTTCGCAATTATAATAACACACTGTACCCCAGCCTTGTGTTTTTTTCAATTGTACGAGAGGTAGTCGGATTAGCTACACACTATGCGAACTTCAGTGGAACAAATCCGAATAGTAAACGAGGTCATTGATCCCCATGCGCGGTTTGTGTATTTTTTTTTTTTTTTTTCTTTTTATGCTGTATTCATCACTTTCATGACATCATACTAAGACCTGATTGTCCCACATGTGAGTTAACACAACAACACCCGATTCTCTTGGGCCCACAGATATTGCGGCCACGTGTGAAAACGTAGCCCACAAGCTCAAGACCCGCCACGACCCGTCACCATTCCACAGCACGTCAGTTCACTAAAAGTGTAAGCAACAACCTACACTTATCTCTTCTCCATGGCGTGAGCGTCACGCCGCTCTTCCTTGGATTTGCCGCGTGCTTTGATCCTGAATCCCTATGACGCCGGATAATTATAACCATGCATGCTAAGTTATCCTTTTGCTTCTTAAGCTTTTGACGTGCAACTCTCGTTAAATTAATATATACGCTTCGCCGACGGTTATATTGAAGATTACCGGATTAATCCGTTCTTGACCGACGAACAGTTATTATTCTGCTGTGCACAAGGTTACATGGAACCCACTCGTTTTAATACAATTTCAGATAGATACTCTTTGCACCTCCACCGTTTAAACCCATGAAAGGACCAGGAGCGTCACACAGGCCCTCTCTTGTATTGCCAGCGAGCCCGAACCACTCGCCGGTACACCCGAGATCGCGCTACAAAGTCGGTTGACAGCACAACCCTCCTGAAGCAGTTGCCGGAATTTATGACAAAGAGTGCTGTCCCTTGTGTCGATGTGAGCCACCTCACACCATTATTCCCACACACTACATCTTTCTCACACCTATAATGTGGTTCACGATATGTGTGCACGGGCAAGTTGCACTGCATCAAAATAGCCATCCCCCGCACAGGAAATAGGCCTCCTTTCTACCTGCCTCATGTCTATGCACTGAGCTTCACTTGCGCATCAAGACCCTTGTGAAGATTCTTGAGGCAGCATGAGTCTCTATACCCACATCTGACATTTACCCCTTTGGTCCAAACCATCCTCAATAGCGATATTGTCTGGCGGAAAAACCCCACTACCGCCGTTTCTCAGTGTGCCATCCTATTTACTTAATGTCCATACTCTGCAGTTGTAATAGTCCTGATTTCGCGGCCTTGGTCCCCGTCAACTCCTGTTGTATGGAGGCGGTTTCAGTGATGACAAGTTTAGGTGAGGGCCCCCTTGTTGAGCTAGAGGAACAAATGGCTGGGTTGACACATATACTGCTTCACATCTCTTTGAGCAACCTTTATCTGCTTGCCCTCTGTTGACCAGCACCAAGTGCGTCATCATTTGGGCAGTGTTACATGGTTTACCTTCTTCAATGACATGATATAGTGACTCCCACCGGCAACTAGCCTACATAATCTGCATAACACCATTTTGGTGTTTTGAACAGTGTAGGAAACATTGGGATGTCTATGTTTGTCTTTGCTTTCAGTTCGGGTTTTCTTTACGTCACTTGAGCACCGTACGACTACCCAACCCCATTCTGAAAAATTGTGCTGGAAGTACTGCTATACCCAGATGCACCGTCACACACTAACGGTACACCCGCAAGGTGTGCCCTGTATCGAACTTATCCTGACCTGACATCCCTCCTGCAAATGAGGACGTGGGCACATATCGCCCACCACCCCCAAGTTTCACCCGATTGTGTTCGCCCCCCACCCCCCTTGTTTGAGCTGAGAGACCTTATCCTCAAACAGAACTCATCAGCGCTCCTTGGCACATTTAACATCGCTGACAACATGGTGTGGTTTGTTTATGATTTTTTTTATCAAAATACGACACACCAACCCCGGGGCGATCCATTTTCTCCAAGTGCTCAGATTTTCACGGTTTATGTTTATTTTCTTGACATTCCCCTTTACACCTGCTTATATCACTTTCACGATGTGTATCCGACTTCATAACGTCGCCCCAAACTAAGTCATCAATACCGCTTTCCGCGATGAATCCACCTCCCACCAAAATATTCCCTGTGTTACCACATTCTTCATTTTGTAGTGCTTGCTCAATGCCCACATGCATAAAAAGTGATTTCAGTGTTTTTCATTTTTGAGTTGTTTCTACCTACACTACTGTAGTTATAGTGCATCCATCTGCTTTGATGTGTACTAATCTGAGTGTATATTTGATATAGCTCCAATTTTACTTCACTCCTATTTCCACATATCTTGTAGTTGCTATCACAGTACACGCAATAACCCTGATATTATAACACCTCACATGCACAATTGTTGCATCCACCTGTTTAACCCTCCCGAGACTCCTGTTTATTCCCTGCCATCATGTTACTATGATTATCTGTATTGGCAGCGCTATGAACTTCATGGTCTATATCAATCGGCTGCTGGTTGTGTACGGCTCCCTCCTGTTATGCCCAGCGGTTCGCAGACGCTAGCATGATAAGATTGCGTCACAACCAATCACCTGACTGTTTCCCTGTTGCTCACCTTGTATGACTATACCAAGATCCGTCTTTGTCAGTTGGGCATCCTCTTTGCTCCGCTCGTCCACACGCAGGTGACCCCGCTCCGACCCCCACACATTCACGCACCTCCACATTCATAATACCATAGTCTCGCATGTCGGGTGCAATACCTTGAATATCACCATTCGTCACTTTAACATGCATCATGCCTTTTTGTCTAAACACTTATTAGGAATATCCGTGGGTTGCATAGCCCTGTTTTGTTTGGACATTCCACACTACAGTTAGGTTGTTCTTGGTTTAAAATAAAAAGTTCGTGGCCCGAACTGGACACTTCAGCACTGAATCCTACGTTATCTTGAGACGCATTTACACATTCGTAACTGTTTAAATCAGTCCGTGTCGATGGTTGTTTCCTTGATGCGAGACGGTTGTCTGAGGTGCTCGACTAGAACAACTTGATTTCTATTATTTACACCAAATAAATAATTACTAACAAATCGTCTACAACTGAGTTCTATAATAGTTTGTTCAATGGACATACGCTGGTACAAGATACTACGCGCTGTACATCTCAATAAATTTCGACATTTTGCTGCGCACATCGTTGTATTCCTTTACTAGTCAATTGTAAAGCTTCACATGTGTAGGAACATCTGGAGTATCTTAATTCATAAAATGACGATGCTATTGGGAGAAGTCTTAAAGTGAGTAGTTACCAGTCAGTGAGAGTACATGTGGTAAGTTGGTGATGAATGGTTGGCTGTCCCATTGGTCAAAAATAAAACGCATCCAATTCACATCTGCAAAACTTATAATTATGGGAAATGAAACGCAATCACGCTATCAACTCAAAAAGACCTCACAAGGTTTCCTGAGCCTTCAAAATGGTCTCTCAGTTTGGTTTAATAGGCTACATAATCATGGGGAAGACTACTGATCTGACAGTTGTCCAGAAGACAATCAACTCATGATAACTTCACAAGGAGGGTAAGCCACAAACATTCATTGTAAAGAAGCTGGCTGTTCACAGAGTGCGGTATCCAAGCATGTTAACAGAAAGTTAAAAAGTGTGGAAGAAAGAGTAGTTGGGAAGATAATCCAATTTTAAGCATGCATATACCCTACCTACATAATATGGAATCGTAGAGCCATTATCGAGGATTGTCAAGCAAAATCGCATCAAGAATTTTTGAGTGAAATCACAGGGATGGAATGTTTAGGCCTGCGAGGTCAATTTTGTCATTCAAAGTACACCACACACCCACAGCGTGACGAGGGCTTGTCAGGAATTTGGCTACAGTTGTCGTATCTCTCTTGTTAAGCCACTCCTGAAACACCACAGAGACATGCGTCAGATGCGATCAGTCCCTTACTGGGCCAGTGAAAGGAAGCAAGACAGATACCCCGGACATGTGTTGACAGTGGTCCAACTATCGTCTCATATTCTTTGCAGATGAGAGTCAGTTCTCGGCGATTTTCTCATTTGGAGTCCAAACGGTACTCAGGCTCATCGGACGGCCAGCGCCGTGTGAGAAGCTCACAGGCCACAAGTTGCCTTGTAGTAGTACGTGTGTCCGTTTCCACACGTCCTGCTGACCTGCCCATATTGGGGTCTTGCAATGTCATTTGCTGGTGTTGGTTCATTGTGTTTTTTTGAAAACCAACGTTACTGCACACGTTTACCAAGAAATTTTGCTTCCTTCTGCTGACCAGCTTTTTGCTGATTTCATTTTCCAGCAGGATTGGCACCTGCCCACACTGCCAAAAGCACCAAAAGTTGGTTAAATGCCCATGGTGTTGGTGTGCTTGACTGGCCAGCAAAATCACCAGACCTGAACCCAATAGAGAAGCATATGGGGTATGTTAAAGAGGCAAAATGAGAACAAGACGCCCAAAAATGACAATGAGTGAAGGCCATGTCAAAGCATAACCTGGGACTTTTTACTACCACAGCCCAGCGCACAAACAACACACACAAGCAACAAACTGCTCACCTCCATGCACGCCGATATGAGGCAGTAATTAACGCAAAAAGGAGTCCATACAAGTATGAGTACATGTACAGTAAATGAACATACTTTCCAGAAGGCCAAAGGTTTTTTTTATTGGTCTTATGAAGTATTCTAATTTGTTGAGAATTGGTGGGTTTTTGTTAAATGTGAGCCAAAATCATCACAATTAAAAGAACCAAAGACTTAAACTACTTCAGTCTGTGTGCATTGAATTTATTTAATACACGAGTTTCACAATTTGTGTTGAATTACTGAAATAAATGAACTTTTCCACGACATTCAAATTTATTGAGATGCACCTGTACTGTACTCTCATGTAAAGTGAGGTACTATATAGCAAATCTCAACCGCTTGATTGTTATATCATCGGAAAGTGTGACTATATTAACTCTATATAAAGTTTGGGTATATGTTATATCCAATCTTTGCATGAATACAGTACACTCCCATAAAGAGATATATACTATAGAGCAAATCTGCTAAATCTAACTATATTATTGCCCAGCTCTTTATATAAAATTGGGTACACTAGCATATCTAACTTTATCCTCATTCAAACATGGTATACTCGCATAGGATGATATATTCTATATATAGCATATGTCTACTGCTTGTAGCATTTTCACCCTGCTAAATTCGACTATAAGGTATTAAGATATTAAGATGCTATTAATATTAATATGGACGGTTTTATGTAAATGCTTGACAACTATGTGGTTGTGAAAGCACTATACCAAAAAAAAAAAAAAAAAAAAAAAATAAATTTGACTTCACTTTATTTGACCTAAAACCAGTGTAAGTCAGCTTGGCTGCCAGCTATGGTGCGTAACAACAAAACACTGCAATATCTATAGACGGTGAATGTGATTTCACCAAGTACAGCATGTAAACAACATTCCAATCAGAATTGAGGGATAAGTTTTCAAGAAATGTCAGTTTTAGGCTTACAATCAGGGTTAGATGCTTCAACACCCTTGTTATTCACCTATCATTTCCCTCTGATTTTAGGAATAAATTACGGGTAGGGTTAGGTTTAGTGGAAGGGATTGGGTTTGGTCTATATTTTTGGACAGTAATGTTGATCTAGGATCAACAAAAATGTTGATCCAGGAACATGTCTTACTTGGCAAAATCACGGCGACCATCTATAGACAGCTGTCTGATGCATGTGTACAGTAACCAACAATTACCACAGATTAATTGTCTGTGCTTTCTTTGCTGCTTAGTATTAATTAATTTTAAAAAGTTTTCTCGGTAAGTAACCTGACCTGTCTCACATGGCTATAGATTACCCTTGGAGATGGAAAACATCTGTAACTGTCCATTCAGCTCTGGTTAAATGGATCTATTTACCTGACTTCTACACCATCCCCAACTCTAGGAACCTCATATGTAAGTGACCCCTTCAACTGAACAACCAACAGAACAGCAATATAATTATTCACCAGTTATCCTACCTATAATGGCCTCAAAACGTATATATGGACACTTAAGCCACATTAAAACATGTATGACTGGTGTTACATTGGACTATAAAATATCAAATCAAGTGGCATCTGCAAACAAATTGTTCTAAAATTTTTCTAAGAACAATGACTTTTCAGTGTTCTGTTTTGAACAGAACAGTTGTTTTATCATTTAAACCCAAAAGAACATCAAAACCTAGTTTATCAAATACAGTGACTGTATTTTAGGTGAGGCAAAAAGGATAGCCCCCCCCCCCCCAATGGTCGTGTCTTTTTTTCTTCAGTCGAAAAGAAATTAAGGTTTTTGAGGAAAACATTCCAGGATTTTTCTCCATTTAGTGGACATCAATGGGGACCAACAGGTTGAAGGTCCAAATTTGCTGTTTCAATGCAGCTTCAAAGGGCTCTAAACGATCCCAGCCGAAGAATAAGGGTCTTATCTAGCAAAACAATAATTTAATATACTTTTAACCACAAATGCTCATCGTGCACTAGCTCGACCTCACGCATCATGTAGTCACATTGGAAAGGTCACGCGTGACGTAGGCGGAAGCACTGACCCAGTGTTTACAAAGCGAACGTGCAAAGAAAGTCAAACGTCCTTTAGAAAAAAAAAAGGTAAAACAACGATTTTGGACGATTTTGATGTTGGAGGAGAAATTGAGATGGAGTTTTTCACCCTACACTACCTTTCTGAACTGGAGTACACAGACGAAGAGCTAACCGTGCGTGACCTTTGCAACGGGATTACGTAATACGTGAATTTGCAGTCGCACATCGCAGAGCTAGTGCCAGACAAGCACTTGTGGTTAAACTTGTGGTTTTTATTTTCTGTAGAAAATGACTGATCGTTTCGCTAGGTAAGACCCTTATTCTTCAGCTGGGATCGTGTAGAGCCCTTTGAAGCTGCACTGAAACTGCAGTTTGGACCCCTTGATCCCCATTGAAGTCCATTATATGGAGAAAAATCCTGGAATGTTTTCCTCAAAAACCTTAATTACTTTTCGACTGAAGAAAGAAAGACATGAACATCTTGGATTACATTATTTTGCAAAATGGTAAATCTATCTATCTATCTATCTATCTATCTATCTATCTATCTATATATTCTGTCTGTCTGTCTGTCTGTCTGTCTGTCTGTCTGTCTGTCTAGTTAGAATCATAAAAACACTGGTTTGTGGTGGGAATAGTTTCACCATTTGTTACTGCTCTGCTGTTCTTCTGGTTATTTATCATTATCACTATTGAATTCTGCTTTGAAAAATAAGGTAGATATAGTGTAATCTGAGGTCCCTCCAAAATACATAAAATGTTTACAAAATGTTCTGTTGCAGCGGACTTCCTTCTGCTGATGTGTGCCTCTCAGCAGTGGGCTGTGTTTGAAAATGAGAAAAAGGAAGAGTGGATGGTCATGGGAGGAGAGAACAAAGACAAACCTGACCCCATGGAGGATATGCCCTTTAACCCAGCCCCAAACTTCATCAACTGCAGGTAACACATAGTGTGTACTTTAGTAAAGAATGAGAAATAAAAACAGCTTTATTTGTCATGGACCTAGTGCAAAAGGAGCTTTAAAGGAAAATTAAAGGAATAGAAAAAAAAATTCTGAAAATGTCCTCATCCTCAGGCCATCCAAGATGTAGATGAGTTTGTTTCGTCAGAACAGAACAGACTGGAGAAATTTTGCAATACAGTACAGCACTTACTATTGGGTCCTCTGCAGTGAATGGGTGCCATCAGAATGAGAGTCCACACAGCTGATAAAAACATCACAATAATCCACAAGTAATCCACATGACTCCAGTCCATCAATTAATATCTTGTGAAAAGCTGTGTGTTTGTAAAAAAGAGATCCACCATTAAGGCATTTTAACTTTTAAACGGTGATTCGGATAAAGCTGTAAAACGCTTTTTTCTAGTGACAAAGTCCTTCCCCTGTTGTCCTCTCACAACAAAAACCACCAACATATTTGTTTAGAACTGTTATAGATTTTTTTCGCTTGTAAACGGTGCTTGATCTCTGCATATTTCTCTCCTGATTCAGACGAGACAACTATTTTCACTGGATAAAGCAATTTTACGGATAGGGGACTTGAATTTTAGCCAGAAGCAATGGTTTGAAGTTAAAAACATCTTGATGGATTTATTACAAAGACACAGCTTTTCACTTTACAAGACATTAATTGATGGGCTGGAGCAATTGGATGTTTTACTCTAGATGTTGGGAATCTCATTTGGCACCCATTCACTGCAGAGGATCCATTGGCGAGCAAGTGATGTAATGCTAAACTTCTCCAAATCTGTTTAGATAAAGAAACAGTTCAACTACATCTTGGTACATTTTTAGACAAGCGACTGCACACGATTGCAGATTGCACGCTCACCACCCGAACCCCCCTTGCTCTGGCACCAGCTCTGATTACAACTAAGCTGTTATATTTTATAATTTTTAGGAACTATTTTCTTTATTAATTTATTGTATTAAAAATAACATCTGTGTGTGTCTCTCTCTCTATGCACTGAAGGTCCTATCTGGACATGGCAAAGGTCCTGGTGTTCCGGTACATGTTCTGGTTTGTGCTGTCAGTGGTGTTTGTGACCGGAGCCACTCGGATCAGTGTGTTTGGGTTGGGGTATCTTATGGCCTGCTTCTTCTTCCTGCTCTTTGGCACACGGCTGCTGATCAAGCCATCACGTGCACGTCTGATCATGTGGGACTGTCTGATCATGTACAATGTGGCTGTGATCATTTCCAAGAACATCCTGTCTGTGAGTGAGCAGTCCTTCATTGAGTAGACTCACTGATCCTAAGCCAAACAGCTAGAAAGACAACAACTTTCTTACAACATATCTGTTCTTGTCTTAGATCCTGGCCTGTGTGTTTGTGTTGGAGATGCAGAAGAACTTCTGCTGGGTGATTCAGCTCTTCAGTCTGGTGTGCACAGTCAAAGGCTACTATGACCGTAAGTTTTGCACTATTTCTGGGTTGTCCTAGAGCAGTGGTTCCCAATTTTTTTTCCAGCAGTGCACCACCTCCTTATCTTTGTTGTCAAATTACATTGTAGGGCTGTTCCCCTAATAGTCGACTAAAGGTTAGGCGCATATCTGAGTGTTAGTGTGGAGTGTGGAAGCTATTAGCGATCTTCAGCTATTAGCGATACGCAGTCATAGGGTCAGGGACAATACTGTCAAGGGTCTGTTTTTATTTGTTTACACTTACAATATTAACAAGACATGCTTTTGTAAAATAAATAAAAACAAACAGGACACGCTTTCTGTCATCTCTGTCTCCATGCACTGGAGTGCGGCACAAAACTCAGCATATAGGCTGCTTGCCTCACAGATACCCACTTCATCTTTGCAGCCAACTCACTGACTGAGAAAGCACTAGTTTATTAATAAATAATTAAAATATCTCCTTGCTGTGCTGTTTTCCCAACACAGTCATTATTTTTGATCTTTATGTGTGCGCTTGAGTGCCGAATAGGCTATATATTAAAGGCTCATTATGGTTTAGTTCTCCACCCCCCAGTATATATTTAATTCATTAAATTAATATAAACGTGTGATTAGTCGACTAATCGCTTGTTTAGTTGACTACTAGTCAAGTACAAAAATCTTTAGTCGGGGGCAGCCCTAGTACATTGTTACATTATTTTACATAGAAACTACAAAATTCGTTGTTTTTGTCTATAGTAAAAATATTTAAGTAAGGACTCACAAGATGGTGGCAATTAATTATTCCAAATTGTGTTAATATAAAAAGAGAGCGCAGTGTTTTGAGAGACATAGATGTGCTGTTATGTTCTCACTGAACACTGAAATATCATGTAATGAAATGCATTATATAAAAATATTTGCCTGCTTAGTGTGGTAATTGACCAATCAGAACACAAGTTAAATTTACTTGACTTAAATGTAATTTACTGTGTAAGGTATTGTGTAAGGTTTAAGTGTTTGTAGTAACGAGGAGAACATGGTTCTTAAATGAATAAAATCAGCAGGCCAATGCTTGTCTTTAAAATGCACATGTATGAGATGAGATCCTTTTTTTCCACCATTTGAAATATTTTATAGGGCATGTGTACAGCATTTTTAATATCTTAGAACAAGCCACATTACAGACCACAGTACAGTCAGATGTAATCTTTTTTGTGTGTATGTGTTTCTTCCTCAGCTAATTCAGTGTTTGATAAAGAATGCTTGCTGCCTGTGGAAGAAGCTGGCATTATCTGGGACAGTATCTGTTTCTTCTTCCTCCTGCTTCAGAGGAGAGTCTTCCTCAGTTTTTATTTCGTGCACATAACTGCAGATCTTCAAGCATCAGCACGACAAGCCTCTCAGTAAGTTCGCCCCCTGCTGGACACATCAGAAAGGGTAGTTATTTCATGTATTCAAAGTCAAAGTCAAAGTCTGCTTTATTGTCAATTCTTCCACATGTACAGCGCAGACATACAGAGAATTGAAATTGCGTTACTCTCAGACCCTTGGTGCACACAGATAACACTAACAGTAGAACATAAATACAAATATACAGATGAAATATAAAATACAACTATACAAATATACAAATAAGGACATGTAAAAAAAGAGTGCAAACCAGTGAAATAAACAAACAGTGCAGATATAATGATTATAGTGCAAAAGAGCTTATTCAGTCTGATTAAAGTGACAAAAAGCTCAGAGAGCAGTTCTTTATTTAAACTGCCAGAAGAGGTAGTTGAATGAGGTCAGTTCAATGCTGAATGAGGTAGTGAGCAGACCAATGCTGCACAAAGTGACTGGTGCAGGTCACAGTGTGTTACTGGGAGGGGGAGTGGAAGGACATGGGGCTGTGGGTGCGGGGTGGGGGGCGAGGGTCAGAGTTCGGTGGTGCGGGGGGCAAAAGAGGGGAGGGGGGCAAGGTCGGGAGGGAGTTCAGCTTCCTGACTGCCTGATGGATGAAGTTGTCCTTCAGTCTGCTGTTCCTGGCCTGGAGACTCCGCAGTCTCCTCCCTGATGGCAGCAGACTAAAGAAGCTGTGTGTCGGGTGGGTGGGATCACCTGCAATGCAGAGGGCTTTGCGGGTGAGACGGGTTCCATAAATGTCCTGGAGGTTGGGGAGAGAGACACCAACGATCTTCTCAACTGCTCTCACTATGCGTTGAATGGTCTTGCGGCAGGACGCGTTGCAGGCAACATACCACACAGTGATGCAGCTGGTCAGAATGCTCTCGATGGTACCTCTGTAGAAGGTGCACATGATGGGGGCCGGGGCTCTGGCTCTTCTCAGTTTGCGGAGGAAGTAGAGACGCTGCTGTGCTTTCTTGGCCAGTGCTGCGGTGTTGTCAGTCCAGGAGAGATCCTCTGTGATGTGCACACCCAGGATCTTGGTGCTACTCACTCTCTCCAGTCGCACCATTGACGGTCAGAGGAGCATGCTGAGTGCGCACTCTCCTGAAGTCAACAAAAATCTCCTTCGTCTTCTCCACATTCAGAGAGAGATTGTTGTCACTGCACCACCTGGCCAGGCGGCTCACCTCGCTCCTGTAGTTTGTCTCATCTCTGTTGCTAATGAGAACCACTACAGTCGTGTCATCCGCAAACTTACTAAGGAGGTTGGAGTTGTGTGACGGTGTGCAGTCGTGGGTCAGCAGATTGAAGAGGAGGGGGCTCAGCACACATCCTTGGGGGGCCCCAGTGTTCAGTGTGATGGTGCTGGATGTGTTGCTGCCGACCTGTACTGCCTGAGGTCTTCCAGTTAGAAAGTCCAACAGCCAGTAGTTATGTTCCTTGATAGTAGTAGTCAAGGTGTTGAGCCCAGCGGGAACCAATTGTGAATGAGCTTGTTGAGGGATGATGTGTTGAATGGAACTGAAGTCATGAACATGCATTTCTTAAGTAGGCCTTTTTTGTCCAGATGTGTGAGGCTGAGTGGGTAGTGGCGATGGCGTCATCGGTCGAGTGGTTGGACCGTTATGCAAACTGGAAGGGGTCCAGGGAGGGTGGGGGGGCAGACTTGATGTGGTGCATGAATAGCTGTTCAAAGCACTTCATGAGGATGGGGTAAGTGCAACTGGACGGTAGTCATTGAAGAAGGATGGAGACGGCTTATTCGGGACTGGAATGATGGTGGTAGCTTGGAAGCATGTGGACGTGACTGCCGGATTAGCGCGAGGTTAAAAAAGTCACGGTGAAGACATCAGTGAGTTCCAATGCCCAGTGCTCTCAGTACAGCCCATGATATGTTGTCAGGACACGGACGCTGGATGCGGATCCCTGTGAGGATCAACTCCGCTGTCCATTCCATTCAAAGTCCCGCATGAACGTGAGAAATTCCACTTGAGACATCTGACGCTACAATACTAGTCTTCTATGGTCTGATTCTCTGAAGAGATGTATAAAAGAACGAAATAGCAATGCTTGCCTTTTTTTATGTAACGGGTTGAACGATTGTTAACAGACATAGTTACAATTACATCTGTGCAAATAATTTTTTTTATTATTATTATTATTATTATGCAATTATTTTTTTAGCTTGAATGTTTATCATTAACTGCGTACACCTGCCATGGTTTTGTTTTGTTTTTTGTTTTTTTGGCATAATAAATGCATCTAGGCCAGGGTGAATTCAAAGGCTTTCATCCTGAAGTCTAACTTCAATTGGCATTGTGTTGCACTTTACAAAGTATGAAAAGTTAAACAATTTTGACTTTCAAAGTTGAGTGGAATACAACAAAAACAGTGATTTAGTGAATAAGTTAGGGTATTTCTAACATATAAAATGTATTTTCTGACCCGATTTGTCATGTGTGTGTGTGCATTAAGGGGTTTCGAGCTGTTCCGAGCCAGTATTATAAAGAACATGCATTTCCATCAGCAGGCAGAGAAGAAGTCAATTCAGCAGCTAAATGAATCGTGAGTTAACACTTTGTCCTTTTTTTTTACCATAATCAATAAATCAATCAAAAACTCTCACAATGTCCTTCCTGAGCTCTAGTCACTCTATATGTTCTATCTTTATTTTTCCTCAGGATGAAACGCATACGTGACAAACAGCAGAAATATAAAGAAGGACGTAAAACTTCAGATATAGAGGAGCAGCCATCAGGTTCAAATGCATTACCATTTTAACTAATATAACTTTGATCAGCTGTGGTTTGAAATAACTATGCTTAAAGGGGTCATATGATGCGATTTCAATTTTTCCTTTCTCTTTGGAGTGTTACAAGCTCTTGGTGCATAAAGAAGATCTGTAAAGTTGCAAAGACTAAAGTCTCAAATCCAAATAGATATTCTTTATAAAAGTTAAAAGTAAACCACGCCTACCTAAAACGGCTCATCCAACACGCCCCCACATGTCTACGTCACGATGTGGGAAGATTTGCATAACGCCGCCCAAATGTCCACGCAAAGAAAGAAGGCGTAACTTTTATTTTTGCTGTAGTATTGTTGTTGCCGCTACCGCCATGTCGTGAAGGCGCTGTGTTTTGTTGTGAAAGCGAAACTACTTTGGTTGGCCTTCCAAAAGAGGACGATATCCGCTTCCTCATGCATGGAGCTGATCCGTGCCGGTCGCTGAGGAAATACATCAACTTAGCGCTGTGGATCACCGGATCGGCTTTAACTGTGGACGAAGCGGAGTCCAGCCCAGGGTCGTCAACATGTGGTTGCCGCAAGCCCGCCCGACGCTCCTTCGTCGAATCTGCCGGCCGCGCCGTTCTCAAGCCCGCCCGCCTCTGCTCACTCAAGCCGGCCTCCACATACTCTAGGCCCCCGGCCTCCGCTCACTCAAGGCCGCGGTGTGTGACGCTTTTTCGTTGTGTTTGGCCTTCCAAAAGAGGACACGACTAGAAATCAGTGGTTAAGTTGTATTTACAACACTGTTCCAGAACAGTTTAACCCAAATATTCAGATGTGTGCAGTGCATTTTATGGAGGACTGTTTCCTGATTGGCTAGGTAGACTACAATGCGGTGTTCTGGACTCATAGACTTTAAGTACGTTTTATATTAAAGTATGTTGCCACTGATGATTCAAACGCGAGTTTTTTGGGCAGTGTAGAGTAGCACTTGTTGTTTGTCCTTTCTCCGATCACAAATGCAGACATGGTTTTATGTTATACTCCGGCCGGACAGGGCATCACAGTATGGTAAGGGGTGTAACATTTCCGTCACACGCTTGAGGTATTTGGCCAATCA
Source organism: Sinocyclocheilus anophthalmus (assembly GCA_018155175.1). Lineage (NCBI taxonomy): Eukaryota > Metazoa > Chordata > Actinopteri > Cypriniformes > Cyprinidae > Sinocyclocheilus > Sinocyclocheilus anophthalmus. The sequence continues at coordinate 65,447 of JADLZN010007376.1, read as the reverse complement.
CAACGCACTGGATAGCTGGCCAATCAGAGCACACCTCGCTTTTCAGACCGATGAGCTTTGTAAAAATCGACCAGAAAGGCGGGGCATAGAGGAAAAACAATAATGTACAGTATGTGAAAAATAATGTGTTTTTTGAACCTTAAACCGCATAAACACATTTCATTACACCAAATAATGTTCTTTTTAGCAGCATCATATGACCCCTTTAATTGTTGTGGTTCCGATTGTGTGGAAAAATCTGGAATTCTATGGAATGTATTTTAATACGGTAAAGTGCATTAAACAGAGTATTATACTCTTGTAGGTAGCTGAAAGCATTATCAAATTAGCAAGAATATTTAAAATGCTGGTTGACCCACATATGAACATTCTATCACTATTTAAGAATCAGATCTATATGACATTCTTTTCTTCCACCATCACTCTCAAATCTCATTTACACTTCGCAATATTCAAACTTAGTGCATTGCTTTCAGTGTCATTTGATATTGCATGCATGAATTACGTGAATTAAGTTCTAGAGCTCTGGCAGTTGGGATAGTAAATTTTAAATGAATGGAATGACATGAGACTGAGAAAATTATAAGTTTTTTTTATTTATTTGGTGTATTCTTTTAATAAACAAACAAGAGGAAGGGGATGTTTAGGACACTGTAAGAAAATAATGACTTTTTTTAAATAAATATGCTCAAGGAAGGGGATGTTGTGAATGATTGTGTTCAAATTTTTTTTTTCAGGATTTCTGTGAGTGAAAATTCTGTGCAGAGCTACTTGTGAGTGTGCATCAGTCATAATATTACTTGCGTATTTTACCTCACAGACTCCAAGGAACAGAAGAAGGAGAGACAGTTCTCGAAGTCCAAAGGTTGGCAGTATCCTTGGATGGACCATGCAACTGGTATGCTCACAATCAGCTGCTATACTGTCTTACTGAATATCAAGCTTAGCCCTGCCAAAGTCTACAAATCATTTCTTATCATATGAAGATGGCAGTCTTTTAGTTTAGATATAATAAAGTTCTGTACACGCCATTGTACTTTTAGTATCTTTTAGTAACTATTGTATTATTTTTTTATTTTAAAGTTTGAGTAATTTAGTAGAGTTTTTGTCCTTTTTATTAGTTATAAATATATATTTTAATGATATTTAGATTTTTTGTGTTTATTTTATCCATCATCAAGCCAAGAAAAGTACAATATTGTTTAGGTTTATTGAAGTCACAAACTTAAGTTTTTTATCAGGTTTAGGTTACGTTAATGACCCGTTGTTCCCACTGTAGAGGACACCATCATCAAGGGTTTTTGGACTACAAGGTCCATTTTTCAAAATTGAGATTTATACATCATCTGAAAGCTGAATAAATAAGCTTTTCATTATGTGGGTTGTTTAGGATATTACAATAGTGGCCAGATTCAACTATTTGAAATTCTGGAATCTGAGGTTGCAAAAAAAACTAAATATTGAGAAACTCGCCTTTAAAGTTGTCCAAGTGAAGTCCTTAGCAATGCATATTACTAATAAAAAATTAAGTTTTATTATATTTACAGTAGGAAATTTATGAAATATCTTCATGGAACATTATCTTTACTTAATATCCTAATGATTTTTGGCATAAAAGAAAAATCTATAATTTTGACCCAGACAATGTTTTTTTTTTTTGGCTATTGCTACAAATATACCCCAGCGACTTAAGACTGGTTTTGTGCTCCAGTGCTGCTAGAGCTGAGTTTAAGCACGAGTATGATGTTTTTATTTTAGTGTTGAATTCTGGGGAATACTACATGTTTGAGTCTGACAGCGGAGAGGAAGATGAATCCTTTCAGGAGGAACGGAAGCCTCGTCAACAGACTGCCTTTCAGGTGACACGCTTTGTATTGAGTTTGTTCTCTGTTCTATATTTGGTAAGGCAGTTTTTATAGGGACAAGTGTGTAAAGTTTGAGTGTATAAACTGTTTTCCACAGCTGGCATACCAGGCTTGGGTCACCAGTGCAAAAGAAGCCCTGAAAGACCGTCAGCAGAGGCAGAGAGAGCAGAGAGCGGAAGCAAAGAAACAACAAACCTCTCAGGCTACAGGTTAAACATTGACCTATATGCATATGAAACATGCAGTACAAACATAGACAGAGAAACAAAGCAATCAGCTGCAGACTTCATCATATTACAAATGAATATTGAGTTGTCTATTTCTCTCGGTGGTTAGCAGATGATGCTGAGGAGGGTGAAGCAGTTTTTGATGGGAACTCCAAAGAAGTGGAGGAGATGCAAGAGGAAGGAGATGATGCAGGTAAGCAAACTCTGTCGTCTTCTGGTCAGTTTTCTCTTTTAGCTCTGATGGCAGAGCAACAGTTTGAGGAGAGTTTTGCTGAGCAAGTTAATTATAGTTTAGAAAATATATAAATATATATAGAAAATATATAGTGTATAGCTAGCTACCTAAATAATAACACATCAAGGTTAATGGCACAGCCATTTGAAAATAACTCTAGCCCCTTTTAAATATGGAGATTTATTACCACCTAACTGTAAGCATCTGAAAAACAGGGCACAGGCTTGAATTTCACATGACATCCCAGTGCATCATTCTGATTTTACAGCATCTCAAGCCACTGGCCGTGATATAGTGCAGAGGATTCTGGACATACTGAAGTTCCTGTGGGTGCTTTTCTTGGCCATGGTGGACGGATTCACTATGTGGCTTAACTTGCTCACCAAGCAGTATGTAGACACTTCCATGGTCCTCTCTGAGGAGCGCTACCTCTTCATTCACAACATCAGCCAGGTGGGTAACTCACTCACTCAAACATTATCCAATGCGTCGTTGGCATTGTTCTCATGGATTCTGTGCCATCTACAGAGACCCTCCAGAGAGCCCATGGATGATCAGATATCACAGGACAGTGAGAATCTCACTGTTGAGACATGTCTCGATGAAACTGACACAGACAATGTTCGCTTCAACGGTAATGTCAAGTAAGTCTGACCTGCCCAGCAGCCAGTTTCCTACATGGATGGTGTACATAACCAGGAATTTGTAAAAAGTGTACATTTTCATCTGGATAATGTCATTTTTAGAGCATTTGCTCATCTGTAATATACAAATGACCTTTTGTACAACGACTTTAAATGGTCACTATCACCAGTTTACTTAACTGATTTGCGATCTGGTAATATTCCAGGAGCTTTTCCCACAATTTTAAAGTCTCTTGTGCTCACAAGAGCTAAAATGATTTATTATGATCAAAAATACAGTAAAAACAGTAATATTGTGAAGTATTATTACAATTTAAAATAACTGTTTTCTATTTCAATATATTTTAAAATGTAATTTATTCCTTTGATAGCAAAGCTGATTTTTCAGCAGACTATTTTCAGAATTCAGTGCATCATGATCCTATTAAAATGCTGATTTGGTGCTCAAGAAACAATATCAATGTTGAAAACAGTTTTTGCTGCTTAATATTTAATCAAAGGTTTGGTGCATGTAAGATTAAAAAATAATCAAAGAATCCTGAAAATGTATCACAGTTTCCACAAAAATATTAAGCAGCAAAAACTGATTTTATCATTGAAAATAAAGAACCACAATTAATAATTGTGCACCAATAATAATAGATAATAATTTAGCACAAAATCAGCATATTAAAATGATGTTAACTTATCTTAAGTAACTTGTCTTACTTATCATAACTTATCTGTTTTAAACTTTGCAAAATCACAAAACTTTGTTTATTTCCAATTTTAAATTAGGTTTTGAATCCCAGATTTTCAAAGTGGTCTCAGTCTTTTTCCAATGCTGTGTCATAAACCATTTCTTTTTGGATGTTAGATTTAGTAGAATTTTTTATTTTATAATTTTTTCTTTTTTTATGCCGTGTTCTAACCAGACATGACAAGCAATTTGCTGGAACCAAACATTCTGTGCAACAGGACAATCACAGCTAATTAGAATACACAGTACTTGATGTTTAATATACAGCTTTGTGGGGAAGGGTTTTAGACCAATGTTATTTCAGTGTGGGATGACTCAGTTTCTGTCAGTTACGAGCAGATGTCCCATTTGTTTTGCAGTGTGGTTGAGTTGGAGACACTGGGTGGTTTTCCAAAGTCCCGTGACTTCAGCAGCACAACTCTGTCCTCTGAACTCACATTAGAGCTTGATACAGAACCTTTTTACAGCCAACACACCCACCGCCCTCGACGCTCCAGAACTGCAAGTGAACTGATTTCAGAGAGGTGCTGCTTTCAAATGCTTTGTATGACATGACTGTATGATCACCTGCCATTATTAAAGGGTAAAACTCAAGAAAACATGTCTGGAGTTAGAAATAATATTTTTAGGAAAATCTGTTTAGGACTGTGTCTTCCTACTTTGCTTCTTTAAGTTGTACAGCACTTATTTTTCCCATTTCACATTATGTGAATAAAACTTTTTAATAAAATAAAACCTTTTTGCTTTACATTAATGGAGAAAATGTTTATTGTTATTAAATAGGCTTCATTTTTATGTAAAATGCAATTTTGGCACCCTATATGTTTCTGCAGTTTAGTTATTGTCTCTGTATTCTCTGTTCCAGGCCGTTCAGTGTTGAGGAGTTGATACAGAGTCGTGAGTTCTACTCGTCCCAGAACCGACTGCTGAAGCTGCTCTTTGCGCTCTATAATGTTCTGGCGGCCCACTCAGAGCTGGTCTGTTATTTCATTATCGTGCTCAATAACCTGGTGACAGCCTCTGTCATCTCACTGGTGCTGCCAATTCTCGTCTTTCTTTGGGCAATGCTGTCTGTGCCACGACCTTCCAAGAGGTTCTGGATGACGGCTATCATCTATACAGAGGTGGGCAATGGAATGGAAAATGCCTTTGTAAAATTGACTGTTTGGATTATGTAAATGTGACCCGTTCTGGCAAAATGAGCCGGAATGCGCACAGGCTAATTTTGAGCTACAGGCAAAAAAGTGAAAAATGGCGATTTTAGTCGTTTTTGAGGTTTTCACAAAAATTAGTTCATTTAGCCTTCGTCTAGCGATCTCAAAGCTCCAGATAATAATTTTAGATGTTTAATTAATTTTATTTGTATGTTTTCTGAGAGGAGTAACTTTTCTCATGCTGTTATTTGAAGCACGCAATCCCGATAAATATACACAGAATTACAGTATTTAAGTATTCATGCAAACATAATCTGGTATGTCTTAAATGAACGTTCGGGAAACTGTTGGGGAAAAAATTCTGATGTGTAACATTATATTAGATCTGTGCATTACAGTAGGTCTTAATATACAGGCCGTCTGTCTCATTAATGTTAATATCGTACCAAAAAGCAAAAGGAGAATCACTTGCTGTTCGTGATTGAACTGCTTTTGTCGTTTTAATAATTTATTTGTAATGAACACACTAAAGGGATTTTTACATTTGATTATTCGTTTTTCTTACTTGAATGCTTTTGTTTAGATGTAAAATGAAAAAGGTAATGCATTATTTGTTTCTTTCTTATATTTGTTCTGCTGTTTTTTTGCATATTTTCTTATTTATAATAACGAAGATAAAATAAAAAATAGCTATATTGTGATTATTAATTATAGTAATTATTATTAAGAAAAGAAGTGGAGGAAAAGATGCAACGTTGCTCTGTGATTTTGCTTTGGAACCTTCAGAAAACTTAAACTCGTTTTTTCTCAAAACTGACTTTACTGACTCTATGGACATAAAATAGGTGTAACTCAGTAATGTTTCATCCGATTCTAACAAATCATACATAATTCTGAAAGTCTTTTAGTGGAGAATGATAATATAATGTTAATATGTTAATATAATGCTCATTATATTATCATATTGTGTTCATGATCATGCTTTTTAGTTTATTTTATACAGTATATGTAAAACACTATTTTAACTACCTTTAAAAAGTTAAATTTTTTTCATAATCTTTATTTCTGTTCTATTGTCAAATCATGCTTCGGGAGGTTAGGTTTAAAAACTAGCTGGCTCATGCTGGTACTGGTGACCATTCGGACCACCAGCTAGTGGGACTGAGGTTAACCTAGTGGACTATTTTGGTCAAGTTGATTAAGGCTGGTAGACCACCTTGGGCCATAAATAAACCAACTGCTATGTTTCAAAAACAGCTTGACTGTATTAACCCTGTAAAGCTTGACATATGAAATAATAGTCTAAAAGGAACATTTACTGAAACCTAGACGATTATAAGATATATATATAGTATATTATATATATATAATAGATGTTATAGTTTTTTTGAATGTATGGATAGTTCAATTTTCCTTACGGTTCTTCAGTCCCGTAACGTGGTCCTCTTGACTGCTAATACAAATAACAAGAAAAAGTGTGTCTAATGGTTTACTTTAGAAAAATCTACAAAGATTTCACTGCAAAAAGACACATGTACCACAACCTGAAGGGGCTGGACGTTTTTACCCTAAAATGCCTTTTACCTGCTCAAAAAGGATAAACTATCATTCAGATGACAGAAGGCATGTAGACGATTGTGTACAACAATTTTTCAGCAAAAGTTTTTGATCTGTATATCATTTAGGAGGGCCTTGTTATAATATGTACCGTAGGGCTTTAAAGGGTTAAGCTGGTATGATCTATTGTTTACAGCATGCTTTTCTATATAAAAGGGACATTCTTTTGAAAGCTTTAAAACTTTGCAAAACAGTTACGGGTGGAACAATAATAACTTATTGTGTGTCTCTGGCCTGTGTTTTCCGCAGGTCATGGTGGTGGTCAAATACCTGTTTCAGTTTGGCTTCTTCCCGTGGAATACGGAGTATGAGCTAAAGTTAAATGAGGACAAGCCGTTCTTCCCTCCTCGCATCCTGGGCCTGGAGAAAACTAACAACTTCATCCGTTATGATTTGCTCCAGCTAATGGCCCTTTTCTTTCACCGGTCACTTCTCCAGGTATTCAGTCTGGCCTGCTCAAAAAAGCAAAAAAAAAACAAGCCTAGACGAGTTAAACTATTTCAGATGCTTACCATCTTAAAAGTTGAGTTAAAACATTAATTGTTTCTATTTAAATCTCTTCCAATTCAAAAGATTTGCATTGGTATGGCAGTTACCTTTGCACGCCTAATTTAAAAATAAAATCCAATGTTGACACATCAAGGCATTCTATATGGAATTCATAATCAATCTTGCTATACAATGACGGTGTAGTTTCTGTGAAGATTTACAATCTACAAACACCATTTGTCTTATATTAGGACTTGGCATCTAGTTTGTTCGTGATTCAACGTTTTTCATTTTGACTCTCTCAGCGTTATGGTCTCTGGGACGGCCCTCTGGAAGAGAGGAGCAATCTTTCATCTGCAGAGAAGAGCAAGAATGAAAGAGATGAGAATGTCTTTCAGCTCTCAGATGAAGAGGACAGCCAAGCACAGGCAGAGCCCGACACGAAGGTGCTGTCAATGACACCATCGACAGAAACACCGACCGATGCTGAATTACAGACTGACCCAGAGCCCGACATACAAACAAATACCACAGAAACCCTTGATGCAGTGAAGGAGGGTGGAAAGAAGAAGAGTCATTTCCTTCGCTTCCGCAAGAAAAAACAGTCAGAAGGTCTGTTGGAAAAAAATTTATTACAGGATATAAGTATATATTTAATATACCTAAATTATGTCTATAAGATTGTACTGAGTTACCTGTACCTATTATGTGTAGTGTTATTTTGACATGTACATAAACTATCCTCTCACAGACACTAGACAGAAAGAACCCAAGAAGAAGAAGAAAAAGAAATGCAGCGAGGACACCAGTAAAAAACTATTGAATGCTATTGGAGGAAAACTCAAAGGACTTTTCTTATCCATGTAAGATTCTTGTTGCTTTTGTCTTAAGCCAGCAGGAAAGACTAGATCATTGCAGCTTATCAAAGTCTAGTTGGTTTGATGATGATCTGTCAGCCCTGATAAATCGTCTAAATCATCTCATAAATGATCAGATTGGACCTGTTAGCAGCCGTGTAAAACTACTGGATTTTCCAGGATGGAATTAAACAAATTTTGTTGCTGTGTATTGCACAGTTGCAATATTTTACTTGTTTTTCCACATTAATATAAAAAATGTAGATCACCATTCATAGCAAAGCTACGAGAAGGCAAAGTGTACTGTGGCATTGGTCAGCATACACTCACATTTTGGTAACGCTTTACAATGAGGTCCCATTAGTTAATGTATTAACTAACATTAACAATGATGAACAATACGTTTGTTACTATATTTATTATCTTTGTTAATGATCTCTGTTAAAAATACAACTGTTCGTGTTAGCTCAAGTCCATTAAATAAAATTAACATAGACAACTTTTGATCTTAGTAATGTATTAGTAAATGTTGAAATGAACTGAGATTAATAAATGCTTTAGAAGTATTTTTCATTAATTCATGTTAGCTAATGTAGTTAACTAATGTTAACAAATAGAACCTTATTGTAAAGTCACCATTATTTTTATTCCATCAAAATCCAAACTGTGCACAAGAAAATAATTGTGCAAAGTCCATTGCAGAAAATATTGAAATGTATATTTTGAATACCCATACACTGAACTTAAAAAGAACTACAAATAATATTGGTATATAACATATCATGATCCAGAAACTGACACAATGTTGTATCACCAGTTCCCTGCTGATTCACAGGTCCCTGCTCATCTTGTAGTTGAATTCATGATGTGAAATAATAAGATATTTTGGGTTTGACTGTTTTTCATTTTATCTTGTGGTGTGTTTTCATCTGTGCAGAGTCAAGAATGTCTATAAGCCAACCTGTGGATTCTTCCAGAACATCCTTCATGCAGAGTATCGGGCAGCTACTGATGTCTACGCTCTTATGTTTCTTACTGATGTGGTGGATTTTATCATCGTCATCTTCGGTTTCTGGGCTTTTGGAGTGAGTAAGATTTTTTGACTAAAGATGTAAGATTTTCTTTAAAGGAATGCCTACAGGATTTGCATTTGGAATTGCATAATTTGGCATGATTTGGAACAAATCCTTCTCAAGCACTGTGTTGAGTCTGTTCTGTTCTAAGTTAAAACATGAACTCTAAATGCAAATAATAAGATTATGCAACTGCATTTAGGATACCAAATTAAATAGACTTGTTGACTTGAAACCAGTTGAGAACCATTTAAATGTGAAATGTTTGCTCTGTCTCAGAAATACTCGGCGGCAGCAGACATAGCCTCCTCTCTGTCTGAGGACCAGGTCCCCGAGGCGTTTCTAGTCATGCTCCTCATTCAGTTCAGCACCATGATCATTGACCGTGCACTCTATTTGCGGAAGAGCATCTTGGGAAAGCTCATCTTCCAGGTTATACTGGTTTTTGGTATCCACCTGTGGATGTTCTTCATTCTTCCTGCTGTCACTGAGAGGTAAGGGAATCTTCTCCACCTGTGTTCAGATGCAGTTTGAGTATTGGAGAATGTTCACAAATGATTGACTTTGCAATCATCAAAAATCTAAATCAAGATATTTTTCAAGGAGTATATAATTTTTCTTTATTTTCACAGGATGTTCAATCATAATTCAGTGGCCCAGCTCTGGTATTTTTTCAAGTGCATCTACTTCACTTTGTCAGCGTATCAGATCCGTTGTGGCTACCCTACACGAATCCTTGGAAACTTCCTGACCAAGAAATTCAATCACCTCAACCTCTTCCTTTTCCAAGGGTGGATACTTATTTTTCTTCATTTTTCAGTGTCTTCTTCAAAATACTTTATTTACTAATAGGATGATATAATAACCACCAATATTTTAGATTAGGCTTAAATGTAATTAATTTGTTTCCTCAGGTTCCGCCTCGTTCCATTTTTAGTTGAGCTTCGAGCAGTGATGGACTGGGTTTGGACAGATACGACACTGTCTCTCTCTAACTGGATGTGTGTAGAGGACATCTACGCTAATATCTTCATCATCAAGTGCAGCCGAGAGACAGAAAAGGTAGAAGGTCCTCTTTGGCATGCTAAAAAATTTCCCACCACACCTCAAATTTTGTATTAGTTTTTCATTTGTTATTCAGGTGTATATATGGTCATATGAACCTAGATAAACAGTGAATGTTTGTGGCAATTTCCAGTCAGAATATACAGTGGGTACGGAAAGTATTCAGACCCCCTTAAATTTTTTACTCTGTTATATTGCAGCCATTTGCTAAATCATTTAAGTTATTTTTTTTCCTAATTAATGTACACACATCACCCCATATTGACAGAAAAACACAATTGTTTACATTTGTGCATATTTATTAAAAAAGAAAAACTGAAATGGTCCTAAGTATTCAGACCCTTTTGCTCAGTATTTAGTAGAAGCACCCTTTTGATCTAATACCGCCATGAGTCTTTTTGGAAAGATTCAACAAGTTTTTCACACCTGGATTTTGGGATCCTCTGCCATTCCTCCTTGCAGATCATCTCCAGTTCTTTCAGGTTGGATGGTAAACGTTGGTGGCCCGCCATTTTTAGGTCTCTCCAGATGCTCAATTGGGTTTAAGTCAGGACTCTGGCTGGACCAATCAAGAACAGTCACAGAGTTGTTGTGAAAACACTCCTTCGTTATTTTAGCTGTGGCTTAGGTCCTTTGAAGGTAAAACGTCGTCCCAGTCTGAGGTCCTGACACTCTGGAGAAGGTTTTTTTTCGTCCAGGATATCCTGTACCGTTGGCCGCAAATTCATCTTTTCCCTCGATGGCCAACCCAGCTCCGTCCTGGCCTGCAGCTTAAAAAACACCCCCACAGCCTGATGCTTCCACCACCCTTCTCACTGTGTGCTGTATGTTGTGAAGGTGATGAGCAGTGCCTGGTTTCCTCCACACATACCGCTTAGAATTAAGACCAAAAAGTTCTATCTTGGTCTCATCACCAGACCAGAGAATCTTATTTCTTACCATTTTGGAGTCCTTCAGGTGTTTTTTAGCCAACTCCATGCAGGCTTTCATGTGTCTTGCACTGAAGAGAGGCTTCCGTCGGGCCACTCTGCCGTAAAGCCCTGACTGGTGGAGGGCTGCATTGATGGTTGACTTTCTACAACTTCCTCCCCTCTCCCGACTGCATCTCTGGAGCTCAGCCACAGTGATCTTTGGGTTCTTTTTTACCTCTCTCACCAAGGTTCTTCTCCTCCGATAGCTCAGTTTGGCCAGCTCTAGGAAGGGTTCTGGTCCCAAACGTCTCCATTTAAGGACTATGGTGGCCACTGTGCTCTTAAGAACCTTAAGTGCAGCAGAATTTTTTGTAACCTTGGCCAGATCTGTGCCTTGTCACAATTCTGTCTCTGAGGTCTTCAGGCATTTCCTTTGACCTCATGATTCTCATTTGCTCTGACAGGCACTGTGAGCTGTAAGGTCTTATATAGACATGTGTGTGGCTTTCCTAATCAAGTCCAATCAGTATAATCAAACACAGCTGGACTCAAATGAAGGTGTAGAACCATCTCAAGGATGGATCAGAAGAAATGGACAGCACCTGAGTTAAATATATGAGTGTCACAGCAAAGGGTCTTAATACTTAGGACCATCTGATATTTCATTTTTCTTTTTTAATAAATCTGCAAATGTCAACAATTCTGTGTTTTTCTGACAATATGTTTGCTGTGTGTACATTAATGAGGAAAAATAATTTACTTAAATGATTTTAGCAAATGGCTGCAATATAACAGAGTGAAAAATCTAAGGGGGTCTGAATACTTTCCGTACCCACTGTACATCGATATCCCATTACTACTGACTAAATAGATGTTTAATAAACTATTATTTGAAATAAAGTTAATCTACCATTAACTATTTGTATCCTCCCCCTTTTTTAAAGAATTTCACAGTGTTTTAAACCATATTCAGACATGTCCCACGTTTTGTTAAAAAGGTTGCAAAAATGGCAAATCTCATGGCTTATATAATAATTTATTTTATTACCTTAGGTCGATCACTATTTTTGACTTCTAGGTTTTGTACCTTATTCATGGAAATTGTCATATATTCATCATTTGATTCTGATGTGTACATAATCTTACTTTAGGGCTTAAACTTTCTCTCTGCAGAAATATCCCCAACCAAAAGGGCAAAAGAAAAAGAAGATAGTCAAGTATGGAATGGGCGGCATTATCATTCTTTTCCTCATTTGCATAATTTGGTTCCCACTACTCTTCATTTCACTAGTTAAATCTGTAGTGGGTGTGGTTAACCATCCTGTTGATGTCACTGTCACAGTCAAGCTTGGCGGTTATGAGGTAAAATACAATTGTAATATTTCTATGAGTGTTTAATACTTTGATCATTCGGGAGTTTACATTTGAGATTTGATTCATGTGTCTTCCTGCAGCCTTTATTCACAATGAGTGTGCAGCAGCAGTCCATCCAGCCTTTCACTGAGCAGGACTACAATCATCTTTCCAATCTGTTTCGAAAAAATGCTGTAAGTGGACATCAACAGTAATATCTCTTATTCTCACATTGATATCACACTCAATAATAGCTGTTGCCCAGTGATACTCATAACAACAGGGTGTCTGAAATTATGTTATACAATTATATTATGTGCACAATACAATTTAATGACAGCAAATGAAACATACACAACATTTCTTAAATTAAACAGTTCATTTATAAAGCCGGTTGTTAAATGGGATGACAGAGGTTGTCACGGCATTAAACACCATGTCAAAAAGGAAAACTCTCACGCTCACAAGTCTGCTTTTACAGCTTCATAGTGTTTAAAATCACACTCTTGCAAACTATTCTAACTCAGACTTTTAGGGAAACTCTTTAAGAAGTTGTTCGTGTTTAGCTGCTAATTCAAAAATGGCGGTCAAAAGTTTCTGTTCATCTTGTTGGTCCTGGAAACCCCACTCCCAGCCCCTGACGCAAGCGGTTCTTACTTCTAGACAGTGTTTTGGTGCTACTTACGAACCACTTTTCCTGGTTTGGAGCTGGTGCTTTTGGGTCGACAAAGAACCGATTTGAAATAGGCTCTGACTCCGAACCAGCACTCAAACTGCTTTGGTGGAAAAGGGGTAATTGGGGGGGAGTGAATGAACAACGTTCTCTTCCACCTTCAGTACCAAGACTGAGGTGCCCTTGACCAAGGCACCGAACCCCACTGCTCATGCAAAAATGGCTGCCCACTGCTCTAGGTGTGTGTGCATTACTTGCTGTGTGTGTGTGCACTTGGATGGGTGAAATGCAGAGCACAAATTCTGAGTATGGGACACCATACGCCACTTTCACTTCACTTTCATTATCATGATGAACAAAATTTGTAAGAATCATAAACTTTTGTTGGTCACAGAGCTTATTTTCTGCAATAATCCAAAAGCCAATGGAAATTACAACATTTGTACTTCATTGTAACTTTTTCTAGATATAACAGTCAGCTTGTCCATTAATGTCCAATATTAAAATGTGTCCACAGGTGGCTATGCAGTTTATTACCATGTACAGCTATGAAGATATTGTCACAGCCAACATTGAGGGCAGCTCAGGGTCAGTGTGGCGGATCAGCCCACCGAGCAGACAGGAGCTAATAAAGGAGCTGCTTGGCAGCACAGGTGACATGACCCTCCGTCTGGATTGGAACTTCCAAAGGTCAGTTTGATGGAGAAAGACAGTGGTTTTGAATTAAACTTGTTTCTGTTGAGAGTACAGGACCTCATGCTCATTATGTGTTTGTGTCTGAAAGGGACCTGGGGAAAGGTGGGACAGTGGAACATACTTTTGACAGGCACTCCATCAGTTTGTCAGCGAAGAACCCAGTCAGAGTGGACCTGGCATCGCTGCTTTTGGGCACCCGGAAGGATCCAGTGTAAGTTTTGTGACTACATGGGGAAAAAATTTCAATCCTCCTAGATGCACTTCTCATAGTAATTTTTTCACACAGGTAAAATTTGTGCGGTGCACAAGTCATGGTAGACACTCTCACTCTCAGTTCACTCTCATCACTAACAACCTAAAATATCTAGGGATCTAAAATATGGTCATGCTGAATAAGGCATTAATATGTGCTTTATAATTATTAATAAACAGCCAATGTGCTAGTAATATGCATGTTAATAAGCAACTAGTGAGAACTGGTCCCTAAACTAAAGTGTAACCCGATAACTGTATTTGCATCCCTTACTAATGAACTATTCTTTTTATTATAAGCACACCCTGAAGGTCTGTTGCTTTAAATGCTCAAGCTCTTTTAAGTCAAGTGGATTCTGGGTTCTGATTGGCTGTCAATATTTTTATCATTCATCAGCTAGAAAGAAAAAAAAAAACATTAGTTTAGTTTTATTTTAAAAGTTGACAAGGCAGGTTATTGCAGCATAAAAAAAGTTACTTTTTCTATAGAAGCACAACCTAAAGTGTCAAATAACATTCAAAACATCACAAATAGGTCATTTATAAAACAATTCAAAAGCACGGGGAATAAAAGAAAGCTACTTATTCACGAAGTGAGCTACAGTCAAAAAGCTGTGCAAAGGTGACAAATTGTCCTTAAGTATGTTAGTGAAGGTACGTATGGTAGCCTCATCATGCCTTTCACTTAATGAAGGGAAAGAAGTTGGGATACCTATTATCTGACAACAACGTTTTTGTACCCTCTCAACTCATACACAGAGACCTTTAAGCAGTTCACCCCATACTGGGCTTGCATACTCAACAACTGGCCGTATGAAAGTATATTTGCATTAAACATTGCATGGGAGACCCGCTCTCTTTGCAACACTATGATAATAAATTCTTGGCTGTGACTTTGAAATCATATACTTGATGTGCATCCCATGACAAATCAGATGTTATTTGAACTCCAAGCAGTTTAAAAGTGGAGACTCTACTGATTACTTGTCTCAAAATTACTGGAGAAGAAAGAGAGGGGATATGATCATCTCTCCTGACACTAATTACCATGTCCATGGTCTTCGCTCCACTCATTGCAAATGAGAATTCCTGTCCCCACTCTGCCACTGAGTCCAAGGCCTTCTGAGTTAGGCCAGGTAGAAGCTCAGTGATTGTGAGATCATCAGCATATTTCACAGGAATTATAGAAGGGTGCAGATGTAAATCCAAGCTGTTTATACAGATGACAAAAAGTAGAGGAGACAGAAGTCCCCCCGGGGAACACCAGCTGGAATTGGATAAGAGTTGCACACACAGGGACCCCACTTCACCTTTTGCTCTCTGTTACTCAGATAGCTCCTGACAATGAGCCATTTTTAGCACAAACACAAACTAAAAACTCTTTGGAACTGGAATAATACCACGAAAAAGAATACTTTGCCTCCCACTGCCAGCAGCTTACATTCCGGAGAAGGGAAAACACAGCTGCCCACATTCAAACAGAAGAGAAAGATAATGCTCCTGTTGAATCTACTTGCTGCATGAACTGCTGCAAACTTCTACATTGCGGTTCTTGAAACAAAGTTACTTGCTGGACTTCCAAAACAGGCAGAACACTCAGTAGGACGTCGTCCACGGGACCCCCTTCAGCTCAGGCGGTGAGTTACAATGAATCTAGTGAATCTCACCAGTTTATATAAGTGTAGAGGAAACAAGCGCAAAAAAAGGATTGTCACACTAATCGATGGCACAAACAGGGAGCGAGACCCAAAGGCAGTCGAGACATCAGATTGTCACGAGTATCTCGTATTGCTGCGGTTGCATCCTCTACCCCAGATTCGGCTATGACAAGGCTTGTGAATACTGGTATTCTCCCACCCCCTATACATCTTGAGAACAGTTTTGAAGCATTAATGAATGTGGGTGAGGAATCCCCAAATGTGATTAAACATGGATCAGATAAGACAGCAGCTAACATCGCTACTAACAGGTGCTCAAGGTCGAGCAGACAGCGGCATTCAGCTCAGAGCACAGCCATTATCAGAAACATCAGTAGCAGAAATACAACAACATGCTGCCTTCCTCAAGCAACCATTTCTGATATGAACAAGGAACTTCAGAAAATTCTAATGAAGCACTGCAAATCGAATCATCATCCATGTGGGGAAGAACGATATTCGGAAAGAGCAGTCAGAACTCATTAAGAAGGACTTCAGTGAACTCTTTGAAACACTTAAAAGACTTGAAGTTCAGTCGTTCATCAGTGGACCACTACCAGCAAGGGGAACTAATATGTTTTCACGTTTGCTTGGGCTGAACACATGGCTACAAAGAATCTGCAGCTTAAAAGGAATCAATTTCATCGACATAGACAAATGTTTAAACTGGATGGCCTCCACCCAAACAAACTTGGTGCAAGAGTGCTAAAGGACAACTTCTACTTCTCCATCCGTCATCCTTCATTAGTGTGTGCCAAACTACTCAACCTGACTGGCACACACCTGGACAGAGTATGAGTGACAACAGGACTTAATATCAGCTTCCGAGTCATCATGTGGTTAACACATCCCACAAGGACACTGATAACACAACGCAGCCACAACAAGCACTGCTCATTGACACTATCCCGGCTGAGCCCAGCCCACAGAGCTCATCACAGACAGACTGTGACATATCAGAACAGCTCCAAGACTCAGCACCCAAGGATGACTTTCAGGAAAACAGCCAGGGAAGCCAGGACAACATATTTCAGCCACCGGAAACACCAGAGCCACAGCCCTGCTCACCAGACACATTATCCCTCTCTCCAGCATCTCCACTTCTTAGCTTCTCACAGAAAATGGAGGAACTTGTTTATGCTGGGACCAAACTCTCCCACTTTTTTTCTGCAAGCCCCCAGATATCAACTAAACGGCGGGCCCCACAACCACCAAAGCCTGTGGGCCCAGCTCGTCGTCCTCCTCCTGTGAGAGCTCTCCGGCCGCTGCCACAACGCCAGGGCCCAAACCCTCCATCTGCTGTAGGTGAACCAAAAACAACTGATAACAGCTCTCAGTGATATGTGTCGTGTCCCGCTATGATAGCAGCAACATTCACAAATGTTTACAGAACAAGCGGGAACCCAGTGTGCCTGTAGTTTCTCTATTTCTGTTTTATCACGTGATAGAAAGTATAAGGCCTTCTCAATGCCAAAATACTCTCCAGCCTTTTTTGAAGAGTTCACAGAAATGCTATCAAAGATTTCCTCAGAGTTTGACTGTTTTGCTATTGAAGGGGATTTTAATATTCACATAGATAATGCAGAAAACAAAACTACAAAATAAATTATAACCGTTTTAAACACTTTTGACCTGATTCAGCATGTGCATGAACCCACACACAAACGTGGACCTACTCTAGATTTAATTATCAGTAGAGGTCTAAACATTTCATCAATTGTTATTAAGGACGTAGCACTATCACTTCTGTATTTTCTTTGATATAATGATCTCTGCTACCACAGAATCTAGATCTGTCTCTGTCAGAAAGAGATGCATTTACGAAAACACTAGTGTGCTATTTATGGTGGCTATATCTTTAACACCAAGCATTTTGCAGACTCTGTTGATCTTCTCCTTGGTTCCTTTAACTCAAAGGTTAAGAATGTTATTGATGACATTGCTCATTTGAAAGTCAGCAGGAAGACTGGCAGACAGGAATCAGCTTGGAGAAAATCAACAGCATTTCAGAGTATGAAAAGACAATGCAGAAAGCTGAGCGGATGTGGCGGAAGACTAAACTTGAAATTCACTATGGCATTTATAAAGACAGCCTTTGTGCTTTCAATGTGGAACTAGCCACAACTAGACAAATATTATTTTCAAACCTTATAAACAGTAACTTAAACTTAAGTAACGAACCGTCCTTCGGATGAGACGGTAAACCGAGGTCCTGACTCTCTGTGGACATTAAAAATACCAGGATGTCCTTCGAAAAAGAGTAGAGGTGTAACCCCGGCATCCTGGCCAAAATTCGCCCATTGGCCTCTGACCATAATGGCCTCCTAACAATCCCCATATCTACTGATTGGCATCACTCTGTCTCCTCTCCACCAATAAGCTATGGCTGCCGTCGCATCATCCAGGTGGATGCGCTAGAAAGCCTAGAAAAGCGCTATATAAATGTAATGAATTATAATAATAATAATTTATTATTATTAAACACTCACACTCTTTTTGCTACTGTTGAAAGACTGACAAAAGTCAGATTCCCAGTGAAATGCTCTCAGACAGCAAATGCAAATGCTTCCTTCTTTTCTGAGAAGATCAATAATATCAGGAAGGCGATTAGCACATCCCCAAGTTATGCAGAGGTCAGACAGATTCAACTGCAATATCAAAAGAAGATACTATGTCTGCTTTTGAAGAAATTGATAGCACAATTTTGGAAGAAATAGTACAGCACCTAAAATCGTCACCCTGCTATCTTGACACACTTCCCACATATTTTTTCCAAAAGGTGTGCTTAACTGTTTAGAAGCAGATCTATTAGAAGTGGTGAATGCCTCACTTCTTTCTGGGACTTTTCCAAACTCCCTGAAAACTGCAGTTGTTAAACCCCTTCTGAAAAAGAGCAATCTTGATAACACCATATTGAGCAACTATAGACCAATATCAAATCTTCCTTTTATAGGCAAGATTATTGAAAAGGTAGTCTTTAAACAGCTGAACAAATACTTAAACTCAAATGGATACCTGGACAAATTTCAATCTGGTTTCCGACCGCATCACAACACAGAGACAGCACTCATTAAGATAAAAAATGATATTCGCTTACATTCTGATTCTGGTGAAATATCAGTGCTGGTTAGATAAAAAAATCTAATATCAGACTGAAAGACGGTCAGGCTTTCTGGGATGGTAATCAAGTGGTTCAGGTCAATCTTGGAAGGGAGAGGTTATTATGTGAGTATAGGAGCGCATAAGTCTAAGTGGACGTCCATGACATGCGGAGGCTCAATTCTTGCACCGCTCTTGTTTAGCCTGTGCGCCCACTAAGTCAAATAATGAGAAAGAACCAAATTGCCTATCACAGCTATGCTGATGATACCCAGATTTACCTATCCTTATCGCCAAATGACTACAGCCCCATTGACTCTGCCAATGCATTTATGAAATTAACAGTTGGATGTGCCAGAACTTTCTTCAGTTAAACAAGGAAAAAACTGAATTTGCATTTGGAAACAAAGATGAAGTTGAATGCATACCTTGACTCTAGGGGTTAAACAACTAAAAATCAAGTCAAGAATTTTGGTGTGATTCTGGAGACAAACCTTAGTTTCAGTAGTCATGTCAAAGCAGTAACTAAATCAGCATACTATCATCTAAAAAACATTGCAAGAATTAGATGTTTTGTTTCCAGTCAAGACTTGGAGAAACTTGTTCATCCCTTTATCACCAGAAGGGTGGACTATTGTAATGGTCTTCTCACCGGCCTTCACAAAAAGACTATTAGACAGCTGCAGCTCATCCAGAACGCTGCTGCCAGAATTCTGACAAGAACCAGAAAATCTGGGCATATCATACCAGTCTTCAGGTCCTTACACTGGCTTCCAGTTTTATTTAGGATTGATTTTAAAGTACTTTACTCGTTTATAAATCACTCAATGGCCTAGGGCCTAAATACATAGCAGATATGTTCACCGAATATAAACCTAACAGACCACTCAGATCATTAGGTTCGAGTCAGTTAGAAACACCAAGGGTTCACACAAAACAAGGGGAATGTGCTTTTAGTTATTATGCCGCCCGCAGTTGGAATCAGCTTCCAGAAGAGATCAGATGTGCTAAAACATTGGACACATTTAAATCCAGACTAAAAACTCATCTGTTTAGCTGTGCATTTATTGAATGAGCACTGTGCGATGTCTGAAATGATTGCACTGTATTTTATGTATAATCATTTTCTATTCTCTTACAATCAGCATATGGTAGTCAACACATAGAGATGCTAATTTAAAGATTATTATTTTGTGTATTTGGTGTAATGGAATATGTTGACATGGTTTAATGTTCAAAAAACACATTATTTTTCAAAATACTGTACATTATTGTAAGTCCTATATGCCCCGCCTCTCTCAACAGGACACAGTAGTGTTTCAAGCAAGCCCTCTTTGAAAGGCAGTTGCCCTATGATTGGCCAGCTGACCAAGTGCATTCGTGATTGGCCGAACACCCACCAAGCACGCGTCGAAATGTAACTTGCCCCTAACATAATCGCTTCAGCTTTCAAAGGAGGCCTATCAAAGAGCAGTTAATAATGTCATTAGTTTACCCTCAGTTCAAAAAGAAAGAGGGACAACAGGAGTCGAGTGACAGACACAGGATGATGCACGTGCAAAGGCCGTGGTTAAGACCGTGACGTGCTATGATTTTGACAGGCAGTTCACTCTCTGTGATGTGACCCGGTTCCCCTATCACACCACACCACACACACACGGACGCTGGTACTCTGCGCTGCGCAAAACTCTGCATTTGTACAGTCAGTAGCAAATACTTAAACTAGTAACAAAGCATACTTACAGTCGCTGATTTAGAAGCGGCAGATTGTCATAGCAAAGTTGGAATTTACCTTTTTTTTTTTTTTTTTTTTTGGAAATAGTTTTTCTTCTAGGTTCAAAAAACTGTGTCCATAAAATGTGTTGCACAAATTCAAACATCTGGGTTATGCTGTTCTGTTGTAAATAAATCTTAAAAAAATGATTCCTAATTGCATATACTTCCGGAAGTCCAAATAAAGTGCCTTTGCTTTTGCACTGAAACACACAGCATCTCCCTGACATGGCTGCATCAACACTGCTGTTCCTGAAACCACGCCTTTTTTCTTTGCGTGCACATTTGGGCGGCATTATGCTAATGTTTTCACATAGTGAGGTAGATATTTTGGGGCGTGTTAGAACGAGCCGTTTTTTGGTAGGCGTGGTTGACTCTTATTTTTTTTTATAAAGAATATCTCTTTGGATTGAAGACTTTAGTCTTTGCAACTTTACAGATCTTCTTTATGCACCAAGAGCTTGTAACACTCCAAAGAGAATGGAAAACTTGAGATCGCATCATATGGGACCCGCGTAAAACAGTTTGAAAGGTTATTGCCGTTAAACATCGTAAAATTAATTGGTTAAAATCCTTTTAAGTTTTTAAATTCCTCGTTTTATTGTTGTGATTATTTTTTTTATTATTATTTTCTTTTCTTTTATGTAAAGCACTTTGAATTACCATTGTGTATGAAATGTGCTATATAAATAAACTTGCCTTGCCAAAGTGGGCGCCGGACATGCATATCAGCCAGAGCATAAAGTAACTGACAAGTTGTGTCAAAAGCTTGAGTAAAATCAACAAAAACAGCATGAATGTCCATTTTGGGATTGTTAAGTGCTTCATGCCATATTGTAGGTTCTGATTCAGAGCACTGTCAGTTGATCTGTTCGCCATGAAGCCATGTTGTGATGGAGCAATCTTGGTGACTGTATCCTCCAGATTGTCCAGAATGGCATCTCTGAGGATTGCTTCATACACTTTTCCAACACAGCTGATTAATGAAATCTGGAGATAATCTGCTGGAAAACTGGGTTTTGATTTTTTTTTTGGAATAGCTTTAACCATAGCCTCCTTCCATTGATTTGGAAAAAAAGTTATGTTGAATGCATGTGTTAAAGATATCACATAACACAGGTGCCAGTTCTTCATGAAAGGTCAACATCTTCCTCAGAGGAGAAGTGTGGATAACTTGATCCCATACGGAAGCAAAATGCTTAGCCAAAGTGTCACTCATGTTGCAAGATGTTATAATCCTGAGACCTCATATCTCTCCTGTCTTCTTCCATCCCCATCAATGCCTTTACAGACTTCAACCACTGCTTTGGCTTGGTGCAGCGTAGTTCCTCCACCTTGTTCTTGTAATATTGAATCTTTGCGGTCTTCATTTTTTTTTGGCAACAACTGATTTTTAATTTGTATAGTGAGTTTTGTTACCAGAGCAGAGCGCACGTTGTCTCGCTTTTATTAAATCTTTAATTTGTATGGTATGTCTTGTCATTTTTAGTAATTGAAACTTTCTTAAATGGAACATTTTTGTCCAAAATAGACCTAATAGTGGAAGTAAAGGCACTAACCTTAACCTCAGGGTCAGTAGCCTCATAAATGTGAGAAAAGTCTCTCAGTCCTCTCTGGACTTTGTTTACACCACCCAGAGAGGAGCTTACAAGGCCCTCCCCCTCCCCCACCTCGGTGCCTCAGACCACATCACTGTCATGCTAATGCCTGCATACAGACCACTCGTTAAAGTCACCAAACCAGTTCATAACAGATACAAGTGTGGCCGGAAGGGTCTTCAGAGGCTCTTCAAGACTGTTTTAATACCACTGACTGGAATGTTTAAGCAGGCTGCCACATACAATAACACCACAGACCTCCAGGAGTACTCAGAGACTGTCACTGCCTACATCACCAAGTGTATTGATGATGTAACAGTCTCAAAGACCATCACTGTCCGGGCCAACCAGAAGCCGTGGCTAACAGGGGAGGTCTACAGACTCCTGAAGACGCGGAACGCTGCCTTCAGAGCTGGAGATGAGGTGGGCTTGAAGACAGCTAGGGTCCACCTTTCCTCTGCATCAGAGAGGCAAATGACAGTACTCCAGGATGATAGCCCATCTTTCAGTGACAGCAGAGACACTCTGAGCCTGTGGCAGGGGATACAGACCATTACGGAATACAAGCCCCCACCACGCACCTGTGACATCACCATCTCTCTGCTGAACGAGCTGAATGTCTTCTTCGCTCGCTTTGAGGCACAAAACAGCACCACTGCACAGAAGACTCCACCTCCTCCCGGCGACCAGGTGATGACGCTGTCCCCGGACAGCGTGAGGAGATCCCTCAGCAGGATCAATGCACTCAAAGCTCTGGGTCCTGACAACATTCCTGGGCGTGTACTGAGAGACTGTGCAGTGGAACTCATTGATGTCTTCACAGAGATTTTCAACATCTCGCTAAGTCAGGTTGTTGTCCCCACATGCTTCAAAGCTAACACCATCATTCCAGTCTCGAAGAAGTCATCTCCATCCTGTTTCAATGACTACCGTCCAGTTGCACTTACCCCCATCCTCATGAAGTGCTTTGAACGGCTAATCATGCAACACATTAAGTCTGCCCTCCCCCCTCCTTGGACCCCTTCCAGTTTGCATATTGGTCCAACCTGGACCGATGACGCCATCGCCACTACCCTCCACTCCACACACCTGGACAAAAAAGACTCATACGTCAGAATGCTGTTCATAGACTTCAGTTCAGCATTCAACACAATCATCCCTCAACAGCTCATTCACAAACTGGTCCAGCTGGGGCTCAACACTTCGCTGTGCAACTGGCTGTTTGACTTTCTGACTGGAAGACCTCAGGCATTACGGGTCGGCAGCAACACATCCAGCACCATCACACTGAACACTGGGTCCCCCAAGGATGTGTGCTGAGCCCCCTCCTCTTCACTCTTCTGACCCACGACTGCACTCCGTCACACAACTCCATCCTCCTTATCAAGTTTGCGGATGACATGACTGTATTGGGTCTCATTAGCAACAAAGATGAGACAAACTATAGGAGCGAGGTGAGCCACCTGGCCGGGTGGTGCAGTGACAACAATCTCTCTCTAAATGTGGAGAAGACGAAGGCGATTGTTGTTGACTTCAGGAGAGTGCGCACTCAGCATGCCCCTATGACCGTCAATGGTGTGACTGTGGAGAGGGTGAGCAGCACTAAGTTCCTGGGTGTGCACATCACAGAGGATCTCTCCTGGATTGACAACACCGCAGCACTGGCCAAGATAGCACAGCAGCGTCTCTACTTCCTCCTCAAACTGAGAAGAGCCAGAGCCCCGGCCCCCATCATGTGTAACTTCTATAGAGGCACCATCGAGAGCATTCTGACTAGTTGCATCACTGTGTGGTATGGCGCCTGCAACGCGTCCTGCCGCAAGACACTTCAACGTATAGTGAGAGCAGCTGAGAAGATCGTTGGTGCTCTCTCCCCTCCCTTCAGGACATTTACAACACCCGTCTCACCCGCAAAGCCCTCTGCATTGCAGGTGATCCCACCCACCCGAGACACAGCTTCTTCATCCATCAGGCTGTCAGGAAGCTGAACTCCCTCCCGACATTGCCCCCCTCCCCTCTTTTGCCCCACGCACCACTGAGCTCTGACCCTCTGATGGACTCTCCCACACTCCCCCCTCCCAAATACATACACACACTGTCATTTTAATCAGTCTGAATAAGCTCTTTTGCGCTACAAATCATTTTTTGCACTACAATTACTATATCTGCACTGTTGTTTACTTTTACTGGTTTGCACTCTATCTGCCATATGCCTTGTGCTTTTATATATATAGATATATTTTTACATTTTACCTTATTTGTATATTTGTATAGTTGTATTTGTATTTTGTATTTAATCTGTATCTATCTGTATTGATGCACCAAGGGTCTGAGAGTAACGCAATTTCAATTCTCTGTGTGTATGTACTGTACATGTGGAAGAATTGACAAAGCAGACTTGACTTGAAAAGTACTATTCATGAGAAGGCCCAGTTGTCTGTTTGTCTCAGGAATACATTTTCTGCAGAAGATGTGTTGAATGGACTTAGGCACAATCCCAATTCTATTTTATACCCCTACACCTACCCCTTGTTCCTTGAAACAGTGTCAAGGGGTAGGGATGAAAATATTCCCCTAAGAATTGGGACAGATATCAGATATCGCGCAGCTCACACATCCAGGAGCAAAGAAACTTGTCAACGCTGCCCCACGACTTTTATTAATAACAGTTTAAATACTGAATTGCTACATTATATTTTCCAGCAACAAGAGGATAAAATTGCTGTTTTTGAAGTAAACTGACTTTAAAAAGAGAAACGCACAGACCCGCATACATGCAACTTTCATCTCTCTCTCTCTCTCTCTGTCTCTCTCTCTCTCTCTCTCTCTCGAATTGCAATTTTGAGAACAGGGTTTAGCGATTTATACTTATTGGGGGTACTAGCCCTCCTCAATTTTTGTGGTGGTTATTGCCCTGATCAGACATGAAAATATGTTATGGCACTGTCGTGCAGTCTGTAATGATATGACGTTAGCAAACTTTAGTGATTTTTGCAAACATTTCTTTGAGTAACATGAACGTAAATATGAACTCACGATTAAATGTAACAAAACAAATTATTACTTTTCGTTAAAATCTTTATTAATTCCAAAAATGCTTACATTTAGGTGTCTTTTTGTTCGCTCGGGCAGCCATGTTGCCGCTGTAGCCGGTTTAAACCGCTGATATAATTCATCCCCCTTCGTTTGAAGTGTGGTCCCGAAAAATCTTTGTTTGAAAGGCTATCTGTCCGCTGGGTCCCGTGGGAGGGACGCGGGGGGCCTATCCTCCAACCAAAAGAGAATCGAGACACCTCTACCCCTTCACGTGAACGCGCAAAATGGAGGGGTAGGGGAAAGGGGAAGGGCCTTAGAATGCCATTTACCAGCATTCATCATGAAGGTCTGATGGTCAGAAGAGCCAACAGGGGGCAAGTGCTCAGGTGACTCATACATAAATGAAATGTTGGTAAAAATTGAGTCAAGTTGATTGGCCTTTCTTGATGCTCCTGACACTACCTGTTTCAGTCTATGTCTGTTACACATGGTTTCAGACTTGAACCTATGTGTCTTCAAGTATGACAATTGCAGCTTGCTAGTAGTTACATTCAATGTTCCTAAGGCAAAAATACAAGTATTGTGTAGCAGAGGTGTAATTAGTACCTAAAAACCATACTTGAGTAAAATTACAGGTACCTTGCAGTGAAAATTACTCCAAAGTTACAAGTCACCAATTTCAGAACAACTTGAGTAAAAGTCTTAGAGTCTCTGATTTTTTTAACAGTACTTAAGTATTTTACTTATACTAAATATAGGCTCAAAGTATGCACTCGTCAGAGAGACATGCCAGTGAAAAACTAATGTTGTGGAGAAGCTGGGGGAAAAGGCAGAGGCAGTGATCTATGTTTAGGTATTTAAAGGTGCCATAAAATGCATTGATACAATATTTTAAATTGTTCTCTGATATCTACATAGAAGGTATGTGGCGTCGGTAGGTCAACCAAACTCCAGAAAACAGTTTTTTACATGTCCATTTACAGTCCTAGGATTTGTCCTAGAATGAAACGGTCCGTTTTTTACCTTATTTTGGAGGGCCATGAATACTAAAATGTTAAGCTCTGCCTCTGATTTGGTGTTTCACAGTGCGCTCATTTTAAGATCTCATACAGCAGGAGGAAACCAGTAACATATATATTTTCAAATACTGTCTCTCTCGCAAGTTTATATCGTTGGGTAAGTTATACTGTAAGATAAATCGGGCATCCAGAGCGCAAATGCTGATCACTTTTTTACTTTCCTTATTCGATTTGGATCACCACAGGCTCATGTAACAGGCTCCATTAGCAAACCAGCTAACCATGGCCTTAGTGGCGCGCGTTCTTTTATTAGATAACGCGCGTTATTGATTTTCCGCTCGCGTGCCTTCTTATACAGAGTCACCAACCCATCTCTCACATCGCATCCCTGCTAGCATCCTGGAAGCATAAATTTATTTTCATGCTCTGTCTTTTTCGCTATCTCATCGCATTGTTTCTTGCAGGTCAATACCTGAGGAACTTATGATGATTCGGCTGTGGGGGGCAGATGTTCTTCGGCTGGCGGGGCTGGCCATAGAACATGGGCGTAAATATTAGTGATCCCGACTGTAATGTCACAGTCGTTGTTATGTTCTGATTCGCCTATTTTTCTGTGGTCTTTTGCATGCATGAGATTTACATAAGGAGGAAACAATGTTGTTTGAGGCTCACGGTATGTCATTTCCATTTACAGAACTTTTATTATTCAACTATGCCAAGGTAAATTCAGTTTTCCATTCTATGGCACCTTTACATTCGACAACTCACATGGAACAAAAAAAAAAACTAGGGCTGTGGTGTGAAAAGGTTTTTGCCCCCTACCTGTTTTTAAATTTTTAGCTATGTCACACGTTAACAAGATTCAGATCCTCAACAAATTTTAATATCTACACAAAGATAATGGCAAGTAAGATAGCAAGATGCATTTTCTAAAATGATGATTTCATTATAGGGGTCAAAAAGCTTCAGTCAACGCGGTACTGTCCCTAACGTGAAAAATTAATTGCCCCCCGTTGCCTGTTTAAATCATGAAAGATACTGTCACATTAAGGCAGTCATTATTTTCGAAAGGGCTGAGTTAAATTTCACTGGCAACACGCACCAGGCCTGATTACTGCTCAGACGCTGTTGAATCACGAAATCATGCTTAATAGATACCCTATCTGGACAAAGTGAAGTCATGCTTAAATAGCACCACCTTATGCTCAACGCGATCTAAAGAAATTCAGCAAGTCAGATGAGAATCAAACAGTTGACATTTCTCAGTCTGGAAGGATTATAAAGCCTTTTCTAAGCTTTGGGACTCCAGCAGAACCTAGCGGTCAGCAGCCATTATCCACAATTGAGGAAAACTTGGAACGAAACGCTCGCTTCCGCAGGATGTTGCCGTCCACTAGAATTCGCAAAATTACTCAAAAACAAGAGGCATCAACGACGACACACTGCATCCCAGAGGTCACTAAAAGAAAAAAAAAAAAACTCGGCGCTAGAACAACAGCTATAAGAACTGCAGGCCTCACTTGCGCTCAATTAAGCTCATTGTTCATGATTTCAACAATAAGAAAGAGACTGGGTGGCAAAAACGGCAAAATCCATGGGGAGCTCGCCCAGGCAAAAGGCCACTTCAAAAAATCTGATTCCAAAAGAAAGCACAAGCTCGTCTCTCATCTTGGCCAAAAATATCTTGATTATCTCCACGACTCTTTTGGAAAAAAAAAAAAGAAAAAAAAAAAAAAAAAAAAAAAAAAAAAAAAAAAAAAAAAAACAAAAAAAAAAAAAATAAAAAAAAAACAAATATTCTGTGGACTGATGCGTGACCAAAAGTTGAACATTTTGAAGTGTGTGTCGTCAGTTAGCATCTGCGTAAAACGGGTCAACAGCATTTCAATAAAAGAAACATCATACCGAACAGTCAACATGTGTGGTCTAGTGTGATGGTCTGGGCTGCTTTGCAGCTTCAGGACCTGGAAGACTTGCTGTGATTTAATGGAACCATGAATTCTGCTGTTTATCATAAAATCCTGAAGGAGAATGTCCGGCAGTCAGTTTGTGATCTCAAGCTCAAGCGTGCTTGGGTTATGTAGCAGGAAAATGATCCCAAACACACAAGCAAGTCCACATCTGAATGGCTCAAGAAAACTAAATTAAGGTTTTGGAGTGGTCAAGTCAAAGTCCGGACTTAAATCCGATTGAGATGTTTAAACAGTCCATTCATGCTTGAAAATCCTCCAATGTGGCTGAATTAATACAATTCTGCAAAAAAGAGTGGGCCAAAATTCCTCCACAGCGATGTGAAAGACCCAATGCCAGTTATCGCAAATGCTTGATTGCAGTTGTTGCTGCAAAGCGTGGCACAACCAGTTATTAGATTTAGTGGGCAATTACTTTTTCACGTAGGGCCGGGCAGGTTTGGACAGCTTTTTTCCCTAATAAAATAAAGAATCATTTAAAAACTGCATTTTGTATTTACTTTCATTATCTTTGTGTAATATTAAAATTTTTTTGATGATCTGAATCTTTTAAGTGAGACAAATATGCAAAAAAAAAAAAAAAGCAGGAAGGGTGCAAAAACCTTTTCACACCACTGTGTATATGTATATATATATATATATATGATGTATATACTACAGCTACTAGGGTGCTAAGCAAGCTAAGCAAGATAAGACACCTGGGAGACTAATCAAGGGGAACCAATGACTACAAACTGACTACAAACACCACGAGAGACAGGAAGTGACATAAAAGTCCAGGGCAAGGCACATAGAGCATGAAACAAAAACAAGAAAGACTTGATTTGTGAGGAGAGCAATTACATTTATTTTCTAAAACCAAAATAAACACCTCAAAATTACATAACAAAAAAACAATATCCTTCAAAAAAGTCTCTTTAGCATAATAAAGGTAAATAAAATAATGTTAAGTAAAATTAAAAAACCGAAGCCTTCTTGCAGTGGATATGCTGGTTTCGGCCTCATTGCCGGCTGCAGTAATGTCCTCATCTCATATGGCCTCATGATCTGCTCACTGATGCAGTGTATATCCAAAGAAAATTTATCTGATGCATCTGGAATACTCTAAGCATTTACGCAATCTCGGCAACAACAGGCTGAATTTATTTTTTCACTGTCTATACTGTTCAGCTTCATCGCATCTTTTGGTTTGTTTTTTATGGTGTAAGGACCACATTTTTCTCAACCCTTCTAAAAAGGGAACAAATTACTACACAAAGGTAAAAAAAAAAAAAAAAAAAAAAGAAAAAAAAAAAAAAAAAGAAGAAAGTAAACAATTTTTAAACGTGTTCAACTACCATCCAGGTCTCATCTGTAGCGAAGTAGGCCACATTCCATAGAATCCATCCAAAATCATCTAGAATTAGTTTCATCCACATAACCTAGCTCCCAAATCAAATGTTGTCACTAATAAATAACTTATTTAACCAGGACATTCCAGACTATATAGATGATATAATATATATATATATATATATATATATAATAATATATAATAATATATTATATAATATATTCTGTCCTGGCAATCTGAAGTGATTCACGGGTATAACCTTTTTGTTTTAGTTCCTCTGTGTCGTTACTGTTTTAGTGTGGACTTTCTGATTCTCATACATTTAGAATGATTATTAAAACTTTGCAGTTATCATAATTCTTACGTCCCTTACTCTTATTTAGCAAGTGTCTATTTTGCACAGGGATGTAACCACCATAGACGGAGAGAATCCCCCCCCCAATAATTAGAAATGGCCAAATTTCCCCGAATAACCACCGCTAAATTTACAATTACTTGCACTCTCTGCTGCACTCAGCATGGGCAGCGCTAGGAAGGGGCTAGCAGGTGCTTCAGCACCAGGCCCAAGAAAAACCAAAGCAGCACCTTGTGGCCACCACATTTTTTTGTTTATATTAATAATATTAGTAGGTAATGCCCAGCTATCCCTGTCAAAGATCTATGGGGCGCTCCCCCAATCAGGCATCACTGGCATTCAATAATCTCTCTGCTGGCGGCCGCCGATGTGTTGGGTGAGGCCTAGCGCCTGGCACTCCGTAATGCTCTGTTTGTTGTTAGGATGACAAAAAGGTTTAAAAGTTAAATTTTTAAGCTGGTCTGCCTCAGAGGTCTAACAACGCTCATCAATGTAAAAATGATTGAGATGGCCACTCAAATTAAAGTAGGCAGGGTTTAGAGTTAACAGAAGCAGAGCCTGAATTCCATTGTGAAGCGTCAGTTTTAATGTTGAAACAGAGCGTGGTAAGTTGGAAGTGATGAAACATTTAATATTTGACAACTGTTTTATGATCAAAATGTTAAAGGGCACCGGGCAGAACCAGCGGCAATGTATGCAAATTTACTCAGAACTTTTTTCTAAGATATTGAGGTTTTTAATTGAAAATATGGTATAATTGATGTGATTCGTGTAATTCCTAACTGAATGCGACATGAAACGTTTTGCATTTTCAACATATTAGGTACTGTATACAAATAAAAGTTTATAGTTCATTGTTCTATTTCTTAATAATTTCCCCCAGTGTTCAAGACATGTTTACGGTCTTGTTTTTGGACTCACTCTGATTTTGATCATCTCTGTAATTCTCTCGTAGGCATGTGCCTCACATGTTTCCTAACTACATCAGAGCACCTACTGGAGCTGAAGCCAAACCTGTCAGCCAGCTGTATGATGGTAAAAAAAGGATTCAAACATCTCTTTAGTGTTTTAGTCGGGCACAATACATTTTTAGTGAATTTCCCCCAATTTGTTTCCAGTGAATTGTGAGGGATTTCCACCCTGTTTGAGACATAGTGAATATTAATTTATACTGATAACAATGTGTAACATTATATACTGTATGTACATCCAACTTAAATATTCTTCAAATTTACATCAAAACTTAAATATCCATATGCACATTAAAATTTAAATCTTCCTTGGTCTATCATACATATTGTTATATATTAGATAGATAGATAGTCAGATCTGGATGGATGGATGTATGGATTCATTGATTGATAGATAGATACACTGAACAAAATTATAAACGCAACACTTTTGTTTTTGCCCCCATTTTTCATGAGCTGAACTCAAAGATCTAAGGACTTTTTGCTATGTATAAAAGTGCCTATTTCTCTCAAATATTGTTCACAGATCTGTCTAAATCTGTGTTATTGAGCACTTCTCCTTTGCCGAGATAATCCATCCACCTCACAGGTGTGGCATATCAAGATGCTGATTAGACAGCATGATTATTGCACAGGTGTGCCTTAGGCTGACCACATAAATGGCCACTCTAAATATGTGCAGTTTTATGCAACGACGTTAAAAAACACAATGTCCGGCAGATGTTGCAAGTTTTGGGGAGGGCGTGGGCAATTGGCATGCTGACTGCAGGAATGTCCACCAGGGCTGTTGTCCGTGAATTGAATGTTCATTTCTTTACCATAAGCAGTCTCCAAAGGCGTTTCAGAGAATTTGTCAGTACATACAACCGGCCTCACAACCGCAGACCACGTGTAACCACACAAGCCCAGGACCTCCACATCCAGCATCTTCACCTCCAAGATCGTCTGAGACCAGCCACCCCGACAGCTGCTGCAACAATCGGTTGCATAACCAAAGAATTTCTGGCTCAAACTTTCAGTGAAATCCTGTCTGCCTGGGGGAAAAGGGGGAAGCTCATACTGCATGCTCGTTGTCCTCATAGTACGGGTCTCGACCTGACTGCTATTGCGTCGTCGTAACGAT
This sequence comes from Sinocyclocheilus anophthalmus, assembly GCA_018155175.1. NCBI lineage: Eukaryota > Metazoa > Chordata > Actinopteri > Cypriniformes > Cyprinidae > Sinocyclocheilus > Sinocyclocheilus anophthalmus. The sequence continues at coordinate 33,623 of JADLZN010007376.1, read as the reverse complement.
ATCCTTGAGCGGGCAAATAGGCTCACATTCGATGGCATCTGCACTTTGGAGAGGTGTTTCTCTCACGATGAATCCGGTTTTCACTGTACAGAGGGCCGATGGCAGACAGCGTGTATAGGCGTCGTGTGTGTGATGGCGGTTTTGCTGATGTCAACGTTGTGGATGGCCAATTTCTCCCATAGGTGAGCGTGTGGGTTTATGGTATGGTCTTTTGCGTATGTTTGTAGAATAAGTACACGGGTGCAACTATACTCAACTCGCACAGCCCATTGAAGAGGAGTGACCAGCATTCCACAGGTCCATGCAATCACACCTGATCAACTAATCTCTGCGTAGGAGATGTGTTGCGACTGGTGAGGGGCAAATGTGGTCATAATCACCAGATATCCTGACTGTTTTCGGACCCGCCAATAGCAAGTAAAACGCCACAGTCAGATCGCTGTGAGGTGGATGGATTGTCTCGGCACAGGAGAAGTGCTCACTAACACAGATTTAGACCAATTTGTGAACAATATTTGAGAGAAATAGGCATTTTGTGTTCATAGAAAAGTCTTAGATCTTTGAGTTCAGCTCATGAAAAATTGGGGCAAAAACAAAAGTGTTGCGTTTATAATTTTGTTCAGTGTAGATTCATTGATAGATAGATAGATAGATAGTTAACGTTAGGTAATGCCTTGACTAACATTAACTAATGGGACCTTATTGTAAAGTGTTGCCAATTTTGTTATATAATGAATTAGTTGCCATTTTCATAACAGCAGACTGTGGTATAACAGGGTGGAATCAACATCTATACATTCCACCACATATTCCACCACGTAAGGAAAAGGTGAAATGTTATTCTGGCTATTTTGTCCTGGCAGGTGATGAGGAGGGATATCAAGATGTTACTTTGTCGCTGATGAGAGAAGCCTCTGTGAATACCACTGGAGCTCAGGAGTGGTGGGACATCAGCATTGGGCGGAGTGGGGGGGGGGGGGGGCTGCGAGTGTCCTGTAACGTCCTACCTATGGTCATCTTTAACGACAAAGTTAGCCCTCCAAGTTTGGGCTTTCTAGCAGGATACGGGTACACAGCCTTTTTTCCTTTCATGAGATTCAGTGCAGGCTATTACTGTATTCACTGTAATCCCAATTGTAAAACATTTGATTTCTTGATTGTGTGAGTCTTATATGTTCCAGAATATTCCTCTAAATTCTTGCAAATACTTCTCTTCTCCTCCTTCAGGATCATGGGTCTCTATGTGTCGGTGGTTTTGGTCATTGGCAAATTTGTACGAGGCTTTTTCAGCGAGATCTCTCACTCTATCATGTTTGAGGAACTGCCATGTGTGGATCGCATCCTCAAGCTATGCATGGACATTTTCCTAGTGCGGGAAACCGGAGAACTGGAGCAGGAGGAAGAGCTTTACTCCAAACTCATCTTCCTCTATCGCTCTCCAGAGACCATGATCAAGTGGACTAGAGAAAAGAATGAAGTCTGAAACTGTTTTGTGATTGGCGCAGCATTGCATGGATGTGGATGGACATGCTGCATCTTAATGTCCACTTTGGCCTTGAGGCCGGCTGGAACCAGTAGAGCTTTACTGCTCTTGTGAGCTTGTGATATTGTATAAGTTGGATGATTCAGGGGTCAGGTTAAGCCTCTGTGCATTATTCTGCCTGAACAGTGTTTAGTTTTGTCAGCAAGCTTGAAAATCTGCCTCTCTCAAAGTGACTCAATGTGAGTGATTCAGACGCTAGCCGTAAGGACCTGCAGACAAAAGTCCAGTGTCCTAGTGACCAGTGGGGGCGGGGCAGAATGGTAGGGACGCTTCGAAATCACATTAGGGTGAATCTCTGACCGCAAAGGCCATATGACTCGTGGGTCTACTTTATCCCAAAGTAACAGGAAATTATATTCTATATAGAAATTAAATATTTGCTTTTTTATGACTATTAAAGGGAAATTTCACTCTAAAATGACATTTCTGTCATCATTTACTCACATTCAAGTTGAGTTTCTTTCTTCTGTTGAACAAAAAGATATTTTGTAAAATGTGGGTAACGTGTCAACATTTGGCTTGTCCCGGCACTGAGCTTCGCTAGCACTGGACATCGAGGATATAAATATCAATCGTGTAGTGGGTACGCGGATCAAACCGTTTGTTACGCCAGCAGTTCTGGCTTATTGTGTTAGGATGAAAATAAATAAATAAATAAATATATATATCTCAAATAGGTTGGGACCAACATGAGGCTGAATAAATGATGACAGAATTAAAAAATATTTGGTGAACTTTCCCTTTAAGATGTTTACCATTACAATTTTGCTGAGTATTCTATATCCAGATTTTTTTAATGATTCTCATTACTATAATACAGTAATATATTAAAATAATCAAAGTCGAGCCCAACTACTACTCATCGTGATATATAATGTATAAATATTCCACAACCAAAATATTTTGAGTGCTTAATTGGCATGGAAATTGTCATGCAAATAATAATCTTAATTATCACAGAAGTAGGCCACATTTTCTTTCTAGAATATATAAGTGCTTGTAAGTTCTTGTGATTTTGGATTGAAATATGACCCACACATGGTTTCAAAGGGTTTTGTGAGATTTTCACTCATTTTAACTTTGTTTTTGTTTTGTAACTACAGCAAAAGTGTTTACAAGCCGAAGTATCTTCGGATGAGAGCCATTTAGTATTTTGTTCCTGGTTTTACAATTTCTAATCAAACACTTTAAGTAAATTTTCCTCATAAAAACACCAAGTAATTTGAACCTGACAGCTATGTTGTTTTAGGGTGGCAAGTGCCACACTTCCATTAGCTAAGTGCTGGAATGCTATGGTTAGCAATTAGAGTTGTTAAGACATTGTGTAATTTATATGTCTTAAGTGCACACGTTGTGTAATGTGTCCCAAATTTCTTCTGTAAGGGCTGGAATAATAATTTCAACTCTATGGTTATGCAAAGGGCACAAACAAGTACTCTTTGCTTTGTTTTTGTTTTTTATTCAGAAATCAAATGTGAGCCTGTAAAAAATCCTTGCTGTGTAGCTGCTAAATTAAGAAATCAAGAATGTTGCCCATCTGCACAAATAAATTACTGTATTTATGACCGTGTTAAGTCTGAATTATTACTAAATATTATTTAGTTTTATTATATTTTATTTACACAGTATCTCACAGAAGTGAGTACACCCCTCACATATATCTTTTCATGTGACAACATTGAAGAAATGACACTTTGCTACAATGTAAAGTAGTGAGTGTACAGCTTGTATAATAGTGTAAATGTGCTGTCCCCTCAAAATAACACACAGCCATTAATGTCTAAACCGCTGGCCACAAAAGTGAGTACACCCCTAAGTGAAAATGTCCAAATTGGGCCCAAAGTGTCAATATTTTGTGACCACCATTATTTTCCAGCACTGCCTTAACCCTCTTGGGCACCAGAGCTTCACAGGTTGCCACTGGAGTCCCCTTCCACTCCTCCATGATGTCATCACGGAGCTGGTGGATGTTAGAGGCCTTGAGATGCTCAATAGGGTTTTAGTTCTGGAGACATGCTTGGCCAATCCATCTCCTTTACCCTCAGCTTCTTTAGCAAGAAAGTGGTCGTCTTGGAGTTGTGTTTGGGGTCGTTATCATGTTGGAATACTGCCCTGTGGCCCAGTCTCCGAAGGGAGGGGATCATGCTCTGCTTCAGTATGTCACAGTACATGTTGGCATTCATGGTTCCCTCAATGAACTGTAGCTCCCCAGTGCCGGCAGCACTCATGCAGCCCCAGACCATGACACTCCCACCACCATGCTTGACTGTAGGCAAGACACACTTGTCTTTGTACTCCTCACATGGTGTTGCCGCCACACACACTTGACACCATCTGAACCAAATAAGTTTATCTTGGTCTCATCAGACCACATGACATGGTTTCAGTAATACATGTCTTTAGTCTGCTTGTCTTCAGTAAACTGTTTGCAGGCTTTCTTGTGCATTATTTTTAGAAGAGGCTTCCTTCTGGGACGAAAGCCATGCAGTCCAATTTGATGCAGTGTGCGGCGTATGGTCTGAGCACTGACAGGCTGACCCCCACCCCTTCAACCTCTGCAGCAATGCTGGCAGCACTCATACGTCTATTTCCCAAACACAACCTCTGGATATGACACTGAGCACCTGAGTTCTGAGTGGAACCTGTCCTGTTAAACCGCTGTATGGTCTTGGCCACCGTGCTGCAGCTCAGTTTCAGGGTCTTGGCAATCTTCTTATAGCCTACGCCATCTTTATGTAGAGCAACAATTATTTTTTTCAGATCCTCAGAGAGTTCCTTACATGAGGTGCCATGTTGAACTTTCAGTGACCAGTATGCTAGAGGAGAGTGATACACCAATTTTAAACAGCCTGTTCCCATTCACACCGAGACTGTAACACTAATGATCACATGACCCGGGAGAAAAAAATGGCTAATTGGGCTCCCTTTGGACATTTTTCACTTAGGGGTTTACCACTTTTATGTGGCCACAGTTTAGACATTAATGGCGGTGTGTGGAGTTACTTTTGAGGGGACAGCAATTTGTAGAAAAGTGTCATTTCTTCAGTGTTGTCACATGAAAAGATATAAAATATTTACAAAAATGTGAGGGATATACTCACTTCTGTGCGATACGGAGATATACAGTATATATAGGAGTCAAACCAAAATTTATTCAGACACCTTCAACATTTCTCACATTATTCAGTTTATTCGCTATAGTTTAGAAAAAGGTAATAAAATATGACAAGAACTCTTGAGTGAAACCGTTCAGAACTAATTCATCTTGATAATGTCAGATAACAATGGTCAGGTCAAAGTGTCTGAAGAATTTTTGGTCCCAAATTTTGGGATAAATTTTACTGTTAGTCCACTGTATGAAGAATTTTTGGGTATAATGTATCACAGTTTACTTTATTTTGCTGTCTTCACTTACATAAATTAACTATAGTGTCGGAATAATATTTGGTTTGGCTATATATTGTAGCGACTCAGCTCATGGGAAATATGAATAATTTATCATAACTAGTTATAATTAATTATATATATTTAGATCTGCTGTAAGTATTTATTTGACCTCTCAGTGTCAACTGTCTTTTAATTCTAAGAACGTTAATTTCCTGTTAAAGGAAATAATTTCTTACGTAAGCAAATGCTACAAAACTGTAGCATAAATCTGCATGATTAAGTGCCTCCAGTTATAAGCAAACAATGAACCACGTCAAGTGTGATACAAGTAAGGTTTTATTAACTACATAAACACTTAAACTAGTCTAACATACTACATAAACACATAAACTGGTCTAACATACACATACACACACAATTTGTATAGGAAAGGGTAAAGTTTAGCACTAAAGAAAGAGACATATGGAATGACATTTATGGAACCATTTGCATTTTCAGCCGATCTAAGCCTGAGGGATACGTCAGAATCTGAGTTCAAACACACCTTTGTAAAAAAAGTGTAACTGATACTTAATGTATCAATTAATAAGACTAAGTTTGATACTTGCGAGTCTCGTATGTCTGAAAGAGATTCCTGATGCAATTTTAAGGTTTCCAGTTGATCTTTGCTGAATTTGGGTCGATTAAAAGAACCAGTTTTGAGTCAGAGAATCGTGATTGAAATGGAAAGGACAAGGCCGAAGCCTGGCACAATGCTTTGATGTTCTGGACGTGGAGCGTCTTATCAAAACGTAACAAACCACTGACTGGGCGGGTCCCTGGAGTGTGGCCTTTTAAAGCCTGCATAGATTCACGCCTCTCAAGATGGGCTTTTCCAATGAGGAAGTCCGGAATCTCAAGTGGGAGTTCTGAGATAATGGGGCGTTTTTATGGCCCTTTGTTTAAAAGCATGGTAATTTGCATATGAAACATGGATAAAAATTACTAAAGACTCTTATAACACTAATATGTTGCGTAGGTATAAACATAAAATATACACTCTCAATTAGATCATCCAAATACAAATTCATAGATACTAGACATGAAAAGTAATATATCTATATACTATATCTATCATATATATAGTATATATATATTATAACTTTACCATGTGTAGCTGACAGGAGTGGTGTTTCGATTATAAGCCTCTAATTTAAAAATTCCAGAAGGGTCGTAAATGTAATCGGGTGTCAGGGTTACCATGAATCTAGTACAAAATAATAATTGTGTGTTTGAGTGGTCCAGACCTACAAATACACACAAAGTTTTTTTCATACCATTAGAGGTAGTCTCTGTCCAGTCACATTAATTTGAATAGCAATTCATGCAATACAGGACATTTCAAAGTAGCTTCACAGTAATAAACAGGAAAATAACTGGCAGTGTCAATTTCAATTATGAAAAGACTTCAGTTTCAGCTGTAAAGAAGCTCTACAGAAAACAATAGTGTCATTATTCAGCTCAAGTCAGTTCAATATGATGTCCTTTTAGTATTCGTCAAAACAGCGTCAATGTTGCAAAGTTCTTTAATTATTAAAGTTCAATTGAGCTATAAAGCAGCTCTACAGCATTATTCAGCAAAATTAATTTTAAGTTTGTATTCTCATCTGATAGTGTCAAGCCTCTGTCACAACAGACTGAAATTTGAAGTCATAACTTATTTCTCTGATGCAGACAGCTCTCCAAACTCATGTCATTACTGATTGCATTGTGAAAGGGTTGAATACATGGAACTGAATGATTTTAGAGAGCTATAACAAAAGGGACAATTAATCTGCAGTTAATTTAACTTCAGCTTGTTCCTCACATACTGTATACGGCTTCAGAAGACATACGTAGTGTACAAGTCATTTGGACCACTTTTATGGTGCTTTATTTCTTATTTTTGAAACCCGACAGTCCCAAATCCTCATTTGCTTTAAGTGTATGGAAAAGAGGATCCAGGATATTCTGCTAAACATCTCCTTTTGTGTTCCACAAAAGAAGGACAATCATGCTGCTTTATAAAGGGTGAGTAAACGACATTTATTATTTGAATAAATCATTCATTTAGGTTACGGAGCAGCATTTCCCACCTTTTCTGTTGTTTTTCTGCCTCTGTTATGATGTTAGGTGGAAGAGTGTCTGTTGCTCCCTATAGGAGAGAGTAAGCTCATATATGTGACCCTGGAGAACAAAACCAGTCTTCAGTCGCTGGGGTATATTTGTAGCAATAGCCAAAAATACATTGTATGGGTCAAAATTATAGATTTTTCTTTTATGCCAAAAATCATTAGAATATTAAGTAAAGATCATGTTCCATGAAGATATTTTGTAAATGTCCTACTGTAAATATATCAAAACTTAATTTTTGATTAGTAATATGCATTGCTAAGAACTTCATTTGGACAACTTTAAAGGCGATTTTCTCAATATTTAGATTTTTTTGCACCCTCAGATTCCCGATTTTCAAATAGTTGTATCTCGGACAAATATTGTCCTATCCTAACAAACCATACATCAATGGAAAGCTTATTTCGAAAAATTGACCCTTATGACTGGTTTTGTGGACCAGGGTCACATTTATTTTGAACTTGGCAGTGATAATTATTCCTGAGACAATGTTGGTCATTGAAAGGTATCTTATGTTCACAAAATAGTCTTGACTTTTTTTTTTTTTTTTTTTTTTTTTTTTTGTAAGTAAAATATCCATGTAGTCGCTTAAATAAGCTCATCAAAATCATGTTGTAAAACACAATTAAATTGGAAATTGGTATAAGTAATTAGAAAAATAGATTATATGTAATATATATATATAATATATTATATATAGAAAACTATTACAGTGGTGTGAAAAAAGTGTTTTTTTTTTGCATGGTTGTCACAATTTAATGTTTCAGATCATCAAACAAATTAAATATTAGTAAAAGATAACACAAAACGCAGTTTTTAAAATGAAGGTTTTTATTATAAAGGGAAAACAAAATCCAAAACTACAAGACCCTGTGTGAAGAAGTGTTTGCCCCCAAACCTAATAACTGGTTGGGCCACCCTTAGCAGCAACAACTGCAATCAAGCGTTTGCGATAACTTGCAATGAGTCTGTTACAGCGCTTTGGAGGAATTTTGGTCCACTCATCTATGCAGAATTGTTGTAATTCAGCCACATTGGAGGGTTTTCGAGCAACATTTGAGGGTTTTCGAGCATGCACCGCCTTTTTAAGGTCATGCCACAGCCTCTCAATAGGATTCAGGTCAGGACTTTGACTAAGCCACTCCAAAGTCTTCATTTTGTTTTTCTTCAGCCATTTAGAGGTGGACTTGCTGGTGTGTTTTGGATCATTGTCCTGCTGCAGAACCCAAGTTCACTTCAGCTTGAGGTCACGAACAGATGGCCGGACATTCTCCTTCAGGATTTTTTGGTAAACAGCAGAATTCATGGTTCCATTTATCACAGCAAGTCTTCCAGGTCCTGAAGCAGCAAAACAGCCCCAGACCATCACAAAACCACCACCATATTTTACTGTTAGTATGATGTTATTTTTCTGAAATGCAGTGTTACTTTTTTTTTTTTTTTTGCTTTTACGCCAGACGTAATGGGACACACACCTTCCAAAAAGTTAACTTTTGTCTCACCAGTCCACAGAATATTTGCCCAAAAGTCTTTGGGATAATCAAGATGTTTTCTGGCAAAACTGAGACAAGCCTTCATGTTCTTTTTGCTCAGCAGCGGTTTACATCTTGGAACTCTGCCATGAAGACCATTTTTGCCCAGTCTCTTTCTTATGGTGGAGTCATGAACACTGACCTTAACTGAGGCAAGTGAGGCCTGCAGTTCTTTGGATGTTGTTGTTGGGTCTTTTGTGACCTCTTGGATGAGTCATCACTGTGCTCTTGGGGTAATTTTGGTAATTTTGGCCACTCCTGGGAAGGTTCTCCACTTTTCCATGTTTTTGCCATTTGTGAATATGGCTCTCACTGTGGTTCGCTGGAGTCCCAAAGCTTAAGAAATGGCTTTATAACCTTTTCCAGAATGATAGATCTCAATTACTTACTATCTCATTTGTTTCTAAATTTCTTTGGATCTCGGCATGATGTCTAGCTTTTGAGGATCTTTTGGTCTACTTCACTTTGTCAGGCAGGTCCTATTTAAGAGATTTATTGATTGCGAACAGGTGTGGCAGTAATCAGGTCTGGGATGGGCTAGAGAAATTGATACTCAGGGTGATAAACACGTTTTACGGTGGGGGGGGGGGGGGGGGCAACACTTCTTCACACAGGCCATTAGTTTTGGAAGTTTTTTGTTTTCCCTTAATAATAAAAAACTTCATTTAAAAAACTGCATGTTGTGTTCACTTGTAATCTTTTACTAATATTTAAATTTGTATGATGATCTGAAACATTAAAGTGTGACAAACATGCAAAAAAATAAGAAATCAGGAAGGGGGCCAACACTTTTTCACACCACTGTATATGACATAACATGTGAAACTACTGGACACTGCTGTGATGCCATGTCATCCAGCACATACCAAAATTAATTGGAAGAGTACAGTACGCACAATGATTGGACAACATGAAAGGCCCATGAGTGCTGAGCTTTTGTCAAACTCACCATGTCTTTGATAGTGAGTCTACAGCTGTAGCACAAGAGTGTCTTCAAGTCCTGATGTGAAGGCAACCTGAAATCCAATTCAGAAAAATGTAAAAAGAGGCAAATCAAATCTTATAGCATCAAATGCATTTCAACTGCTGACTTACCGTAAACTAAAACTTCAAAAAGAATACAAAAAAGTGTGAGGTGGAATGTACCCGTTTGAGGAGCCACAACCCTGACCCTCCTCTGCTGACCGTGCTGGTGCTGCTACAGACGGGTCCTGAAGTTCAATCTGGGATAGCTGCTCAGACACCAAAGTAGCATTGAAGGCAGAAGCTTTACCTGCAAAAAAGCTTGTTGATTATTAATTCAAAACTCATAACCCTACTAGAAAGACAAGCTTACGGTGATCAAGATGGTTTTTAGAACATGGTAGCTTTTTTCCATAAATGTAATAATTTGCTTTAATTCACAGCCCTATCTGGCAGCAAATGACACCCACATCTCATCAACTCAATTTTTAAATGCATCTATTTTGTATTAATGTGCATTTTGCCCCATGAATTTATATGCACTTCTGCAATCACTTGAGGAGATGCATTTATTTCCACAGTGCTTGTATGTTAAGTAAATGACGTCAGATGGCAGCTTTGAGACTAACGAGCATCGGCAAGAAAGAGAGAATTCAATTATTTCCAACATGCACTCATCCAAGGCACTTTTATTTCATTAATGTAAAGTTAGGTCTTTGAGACTTAGATGGAATTGACTTCCACTACGTGACTCCATGGGTTCATTACGGTTTCTCTGACAGATCTGATTTCTACTATGCGACTCTGCGAGTTTTGTGCAATCCATTTATCAGTGGATGCAATATAACAAAACTGATATCTTAAGGAAAAATGCTCAAATATTGGGGAAAAAAAAAACAGTTTATAGGTCAATCTCAACTGCAAATCAAACTCTGACGATGTCAACAAGTGACATAAACAGGACCTTTGTTAGGTGTATAATCTACCTGCTTTAGTGTCGAGAGCACAGAGACACAGCAGGCACTTGGAGGCAGCTTCAGCAGTTTGACTTTGAGGGGACATGACTGACTGTATTAAGTTTCTCACTAGTTCTGGAGAGAAACCATTTGGGCAAGTCAGACAAGCCGGTCAAGCCATCAATTTAAATGCAATTATCAGAGTACATCAACTGAATTCAGGGTCAGAGCTGTTGCTTTCAGATCAGTTACCTGTAGATAGTGCTAACAGTGGAGGGGAAGTCAGCCTGTAGGTTGGTGACGAAACTCTCCGTCAGTCGCTGGATGCTGGCTTTATCGTGGGTCTGAAATGAAAGAGGAGTTTACAGTTAAACCGCCAGCATCAAAGTCAAGTCTCACATTGTAGCCTTCATTTTCATCAGTCAAGTCCCAAATCATGATGAAAAAGACTGGAATCAGATCTGTTGTTTCAGGTAACAAAGTTTCAAGTCTACTTGGAATAACTCGTAAATTTGGGATGTCAATATCACACTAAGTACAGCAGTTTGAGCAGAGAGTCACCGGCTTTATTTAGATGCATATCATCCGATATATGAATGCCATAAAAACAGCAAGCACTTTCTGGAACTGGAAATCAGATTAAATTGTAATCAGAAATTTTAATTGCAAAGTCTACACACATTTCCAGAGTTTTCTGAACAACCCATCACAGACAAACTCTGATGTACAATTATTTGTAGTAGTTTTTTTTTTTTAAAGGGGTCATATGATGCGATTTCAATTTTTCCTTTCTCTTTGGAGTGTTACAAGCTCTTGGTGCATAAAGAAGATCTGTAAAGTTGCAAAGACTAAAGTCTCAATCCAAAAAGATATTCCTTTTATAAAAGTTAAGAGGCAACCACGCCTACCTAAAACGGCTCGTTCTAACACTCCCCCCTGCCCCACGTCACGATGTGGGAAGATTTGCATAATGCCACCCAAACGCTCACGCAAAGAAAGAAGGCGTAACTTTTATTCGCGCTGTAGTATTGTTGTTGCCGCAGCCATGTCGTGAAGGCGCTGTGTGTTTCATTGTGAAAGCGAAACTACTTTGTTTGGCCTTCCAAAAGAGGACGATATGGCTTCGTCATGCCTAGAGCTGATCTGTGTGGTTGCGTAGGAAATACTACAACTTTGCGCTGTGAATCACTGGATCGGCTTTCAACATGGACGAAGCGGAGTCCAGCCCTGGTTCGTCACATGTGGTTGCCGCAGCCCTCCGGACGCCCAAGCAAAATCCGCCGGGCCCCACGCCGTTCTCAGCTCGCCGCCTCTGTTAATCAAGCCGGCCTCAGGCATTACTCTAGCCCCGGCCGCTGGCTCACTCTAGGCGGTGTGTGACGCTGTGTTTTGTTGGGAAAGCGAAACTCTTTGTTTGGCCTTCCAAAAATGGTCACGACTAGAAATCAGTGGGTTAAGTTGTATTACAACACTGTTCCAGAACACTTCAAACCCAAATATTCAGATGTGTGCAGACCATTTTATGGAGGACTGTTTCCTGAAACAGTAGCCTACAATGCCACCTGTTCTGACTCACAGCCTGTAAGTAAATTTTTATATTTAAAGAGTTTTTATATATATATATTTTTTTATATTTAAAGCGAGTTTTTTGGGCAGTGAAGAGTAGCACTTGTTGTTTATCATTTCTCTGAACACAAATGCAGACATGGTTATGTTTACGCGGCGCGATGCAACGCAAAGAGTAAAAAGACAGTATAAGTCATTACAAACCGAAATTATGTCCCCACTCGATGCAACAAATGCCTCGTTTATAATGGGTTTTAAATGTTTTTGAATCATCGCTCCAGCCTGACAGGGCATCATCAAAATATGGTAAGGGGCGTAACATTTCCGTCACACGCTTGAGGTATTCGGCCAATCACAGCACACCTTGCTTTTCAGACCGATGAGCTTTGTAAAAATAGACGCGTTTCAGAAAGGCGGGGCATAGAGGACAAACAATAAATGTACAGTATGTGGAAAATAATGTGTTTTTTGAACCTTAAACCGCATAAACATTTCATTACACCAAATAATGTTCTTTTTAGCAACATCATATGACCCCTTTAATAATTGCACAGCAACTCAGATTTGACTCCAGTGTTTGCCCATGTCAGTACAGGACACAACTTAAAAGACACTAAAAGCCTACTGGGGGAATCCATCTAAAGCGCTCTAGCACTCTTGCTTAAGTAGGCTAGGCCACAAGGGAAATGAGGAGGAGGTCTGTGGTATCATAGACTTAAAAATCTAAAATAAATAAATAAAATACATATCCTCAAATATGTTTTTTGAGGAAGTAGAAGGTGAACCAATCTTCCCATTACCAGAAAACAAATTTTGTATAAAGAAACAGAGACCATTTTGAACCATAAAGATGTTTGCATAGTGACTTAGTGCTTATTTACTACTCTGATACTACTTAATACTCATTTAAACATTCTATCAAGATCTTTTTTGTTACTGTATAATTGTCATGAGAATTAGATATCTTTGATTTTGGAAATGCACAATTCCATGAGAATTAATCAAAGAGGACTATTTAGTAAGTAGCTCAACTTGACATGGTACCAAACTCAACAGGAAAAACAGGCTGTGATGTATCACCACATGTCTCACCAACTAATCTTTGACTCAATAACATTTGAAGTTGCACAAGAGATATGCATGACTGAAGGCGTAATGATGTTAGCAGCAGAGAAGAAATGACACTGATGTAGGAACCACTGGGGGACATTATTCTTGGCCTGATGACAGACTCTCACCTTGGTATCCAGTCCTGAGATAAAAACTGAGGGCCGCACTATCACCACATCCCCATACCGATGATCAGAGAAACCCTACAAAACAGCTTCATGTTAATAGAAGTAACATTTGGGTTTGTTTTAATCGTCAGACAGCTCGTATCTGAAGCCAGTGCTGCTCTGCGACCCAGAGTGATATTACCGAGTAGTTTGACGGCCAGTCGTGAGCAGCTATCTCCCATCATGACCTTCGAGTAGCCGTTCTCACGGGCAATGTGCAGAATCAGGTGCTGCCTGTACCAATAAACATTTATAAACTGAAATCTTTTTAGCCGGGCATTGTTGAATTCTTGATTATGACTGGTTCAGTGATGTTACTTTTGAGGTCAATAGTGGCATTACGCTACCATACATTTTCTGTAGTGTTATTATAGTTAACTAAAGCTAAAACAAAGTGTTAAATTATCTACTAAACAAAACAATTTTTATACCTAAAATAAAAATAAACAGCTGAAAAAAAAACAATTATTATATATATATATCATATAAATAAATAAATATAATAATTTAACCTTATTTTCTTTCAGTAGTTGCCAAGGCAATCTTTCCTTTTGCACTAGTGACAAAATATTATTAAATTCTTGTAGCCCAAACCAGCATCGTCTTATAACACTAAAAACTAAAATTGTAAATACTATCACATTTAAACTACACAATTAAAAAAATATTAACCTTTATAAAAGCCAAAAAAAAAATACATATCCAAAATGACTAAAAACTCTTAAATACAATTAATGAAAATAAATTCTAAAAAAATTTAAAAAAAACATAATAATAGTATATTTAAGGATACGAACATAAACACTGATGACCCACCCCAAACCATATAACTGTACCTTTTTTTCCATGTACATTTATGGGACATATTTTACAAACCGGACGGTGTCCCAAACGGGGTTTGCAAAAAATAATACAGGGGGTTAATGAGCTTGACGATAAGTTCAAAATGAAGGAAAACAAACTTTTAAATTAAAAATGAAAAATAAAACATGATGTTAGAGTTGTTGGTGGATCTAAGGATAGACTCAGACGAACAATCTAAGCATGCGCTTAAGAGAGGGAACATACATTTGCATTGTTTATTTTATGATTCATAGATTTTAAAATAATAGCTCTAGATTTGTGAACATGCGAATGTGTGTGAAAAGTATTAAAATATCAAATATCTCAGCGGTAATTTAAGCAGATATTTTCGGTCAAAGGGATTGGTGACAAATAAAAGTTTGCAAAGCCTGTTCTAAAAATCATAAATTCCACTAGGCCAATTTTTCGCGGTTAAAACATTTAGAATTCCTGAATTTGGTATTTTGAACCACTATTTTTTTAAAAAGGTTTTTTAAACCAGACACGTCGCTCAAAATCTCTTAATGCGTTCATACGAAACAAGAGAGGAAAGAGAAGCATAACGTGGTAGCGAAACCCCCTTCCATCCACCGTCGCCCCAACCCCTGAACTGGACACGAGGCGCCACCCAAAAAGACCGAGCCGCAATATCGGTGGTTCGCGGACTACAATAAAAAGTGGGCCCCGATAAAAAACCAAACATTATATTAATAATTGCTTCAGGTATCTTCCAGGTTAAAATCATTTGTGAACGAAGAATAGCCAGGGATACCCTCATATTCATTGCCTATAACTTCTCTTTTCATCCTGGACATGGAAAGCGCCAGTCACATCTCTTCTAGATCACTTCAGTTGGAGAGCTTAATATTTAAAAGACACATTTTGCAATATCAGTACTAACGTCAGGCAAAAAGTCGATCAGAAACAGGTTACAGAGTGAAAGGTGCATGATGCAAGAAAAAAGAGAGAAAGACTGAATAGGCCATCCTGGCAATGTAGCAAAACAGCTTGATTGAAGTGGACCTCAAGCTTTTTCATGTTGTCATTATATAAAAAATAAGGTGAAAACACCAAAGTGCTAAGAATCAATCTTGTGGCTTTTTTACAAGACGCTACCTGACTGTAAATTCTAATCATAATTTAAAGGGGTGGTTCAGTGTTTTTTTTCTAGGCTTGATTGTGTTTATGGGGTGCAGTCTAACATGTGTTAATGCTTCGGGGTTTTTAAAAAAAAATTCTCACATAATTTACATTTATTCCACACCACTCTGTCCCTTCTCCTATAAACGTGCTGATCATTTCCTGCTTTCATGAAGCCCCTCCCTCAGAAATAGGCATTGGGTCTGATTGGTTAGCTAGCCAGGGTGTGTGATTGGCTTCTCTCTAAACCACCTTAGTGCACCCATCACGCACCTCACCGGAATCTGTGCTTCGGTTGTATTGTAAACAACGGTGTCATTAATATCACTTATCAGTTTGAGCCTGATTGAGAAGCAGAGGATATTATTGAAGAGGATTGTGCAGAACCTGTGCAAGCACGGCTTTTAATGGTAGGCCTATGTTTTTTGTTTGTTATTGTCTCATACTTTTAGATATGCGGTTATTTGTAAATGCTAATGCTTATGTTAGCTTTAATATGCTATTTTATTCTGATTAAAGCTTTAATACAGTAAGGCAACTGCACGCGCGTCCATGTTGAACGCTTCTCATAGCTATGTGAAAATATGTGTATAATTGTAACAGTTCATTGTTTGAGCTGAGCTGAATGAGAGAGAGAGAGCGATGCAGAGCAGGGGACGCGAGGAACAGTATTAAGAACCGCTGCTTTAGAACATTGATTTTGAAACTTGTGAATCCATTAGAATCGTTAGAAGACAGAATCGATTATGATATATGAATATTCTTACGGTGCACCTCTAGTTTTCGTCCTCTTCTTCTAAGAAGGAGCGCATGGCCTCGCCCCCTTGCTGCTTTTCCGCGGGGGGGTTTATCTGGGTTTGATGTCACGAACCCGGGAAGTAATTTGTTGTAGTCCCTACCAGCCGTTTTTTTGTAGGCATTAAACTGCCAGAATTTAAAAGACGATATCTCCATTTGCATTGAACTGTCAGCTTCGTAACTTTGCAGATATTGTTTATGCTCAAACAGCATAAAATACAGCTTAATAGTTATTATACAAATTTATATAACAGCAGAATGCAGAAACTGACCCATTAGAATGAAGTATTACACCGTGTCCGAACCAGATGTGATGATAAAAGTTATCTTTTCTATGTTAATCAGACTTTTTGTCCGAACCAGCAACAGCGATACACAACGAGCAGCTAAAAGCTCCGATACTGATTGCGTTTTGTCAATTTAAATATTAAAATCATTTAATTTGAGTTTGATCATTATTGTCACCATCATTATGGCTATTAAAATCAGGCACAATGGATAATTGATCTCAGATCTTGAAAATAACTTCAAGGACTCTATGTGAACAAACAAGTATAACGCTGCCTGCCAGCACACTCTTCTGATTGGCTGTGATTTGTTATTGATTTAGTAGTGTCTTGCAGCTGTATATGATCAAAGGAAACATATCGGTGCATCATCATTTTGTGCTTTTCATTTCTGATGCAGCATTGGGCAAGCAACTTTGCTCAATTTAAAATAGTTTCAGAGTTGTATTTATATGGCTCAAAATCAAGAAGGATCTCTTTAAGTGTAAAAGCATCAAAGGTGAACAAATACACTTAATAAAACTAAAAGAGCATTAACTGAATTAAAAGCATAGCGACAAAATAATTATTTAACTTTGTATAAAAATATGCATTTGTACATAATGTAGTCAAATGTTGTACAGGGTTTTGTGAAATGATTCAGTGAAATTCTCTTTGAACAAATAATTTGCTAAAATGAATCAGATTTACGAAAAGAGTGCGCTTGATTACTGCCTCACTCGAAAAGGAAAGAAAATAAAAGAAGAAAAGTTTGCTGTAAAACCCACCTTAAGGTCTGTAACATATCCTCTTTGGCTATGAGTATCTTCAGTGATGAGAACAGCCTCTCTACTGCCAGCTTGTGTTCGGGTGAATATGCAGAGTCCTCTACACAAATGATCTACAAATGAACTAAACCAAACTAGAAATGCAGAGACTGCTGGAAGATGGTACTGTAGCTTGTTTTACGTGTTTCTAGCTTGTTCTGTATGATAAAAGCAATCAGACTATAAGTTTTTATGGTCACTGTCAACCTGTCAAATTATCCTGGTCAAGCAATTTAGAGATGGTAGACCACTTTGAATTATATGCAAAGAAGCTAGTGTTCCAGAAACTTCTGGAGAGCAAGAAAAAACTGTGTATTTACCTCTTGAACTTGTGAGAGCATCGAGTAAGAGGCTGTTCCACCAGAAACAGCAAGAAGAACCTAAGAAGAGCAATTAGTGTGAAGGCCAGTGAACAAACAACTCATTTAAGTTCAACTGAAACCAAGGAAACGATGTTGCACCAGTGTAGATGTTGAAGGATCTAAGGGTTATGATTCAGACAACAATCTAAGCATGTAGCTTCAAGAGAGAAACCATGCATTTGCATTGTTTTATTTTATGCGTTTCAAGCATTTTAACTCCATTTACAGGTTTCTCACTCTTTTTGGCCAATGAATTCCCATTGACGTGTCCTTTTCAGTCATTTGTGATTACTGGATTAGGATTTTTTTTTAAATAATCTTGATTTGCTAATGAGTCCTTCAGACCGTTTTGTGAACCAATTGAATTGAATAATTGAAAATAACTAATTAAACATCACTGTGACTCCAAAAAACTCTTGGGGATAAAATAGTTTGGAGCGGAGCATAACTATAAAAAAAATTAAAGCACTTAATTATGAATAATTCCCTGATATTCTCAGGTTTTTCAAATAATGTGGGACTCATTTCAATTCCACTGAAACTGAGGAAGTCAAGAGACATACTATCTCTATATTACTTTTTATATCTGCCTTCTCATGGGGAAAGATGATACGATTATTTCCCAGCATGGCCCGCAATTTGTGTATGAAGTACTCCTTGAAGCAGGACCCAGTAAACATACAGACACGTTTTTTGACGAGACTGCATCACATAATTAATTGCACGTGACACATTGATAAGATTAACGAATCGTCAATTCATTGACACGAATGAGCACAGCAGTTCCCTCCTTACATTTAATACATTTCCTGTTAAGCCTGAAACATATGTCACACATAAAGAAGTGTGTGCAATTTGTCAATAAGTACAACAAAAATGTGAATCACGGGAGTACTGTAGTATTCTTTTAGTCCCACGGTAATGTGCAAGAATATGGTTGTGATTCAGTATCACGCCGTGTATCAAAGTACCATCACTTTACCATGGTGCACTATGCACATTATGTTTACAATAAAGTACTGTGGTAGTGGTACAATTATAGAATCATATCGGCAGTGACATGGTATAATTATCATCATATATATCCAAAACATTTAATACCATCGTGGTTCTTGTATAAATAATTGTTGTCACACAGCGGTTGTTCAACTCAACTCACGTCGGCCCAGGTATCTGCTTCATGCTCACCCCCAGACCAGTATATTCCTCTTCAGCTTGACACATGGCCGCTTCAAATTCACAACCGAGTGCAAAGACAAACATGTCCACCGACAAAGCTTGTTTTCACGTGTGTGCGTGTGTGTGTGTGTGTGCAGTTTATGTTCCTGACTCCTTTTGATGACGTCCCGTGACCACGCCCATATGTTTGCGTGTCGTTTGATTACTTCGACGTTATTTTCGCTATTTTTACGCTTTATTTCCACATCGTCTGACATTAATGGTTTAATGTTATCTGTTGTCTTAATGTATGATGTTTATTTGTATATTTATGTGTAAACACCATGTATACATACAACAACTTCTTGATTTGGAAAAACAGCAAAGCAAGCGCACTGGGTAAGTTTGTAAGTTATTCTCTTTTTTGTCAAATTATTTATACAACTATTTATTTTGTGTATCGACATTAAACTGTTATGTCATTCGTATGACATTTGTATATAATTCAAAAGGTAACAACATATTAAAATGCGAGTTATTGATTACGTTTAATGTTATTTTAGCTATAGTGTAACGTTACATGTATCGTCTGACTTTAATGCATATTAAAGAGTTAGCGTTTTCAGTCAAAAAGTAATGTTCAAAATAATCGAATCACTATTTTATCATATACAAAAAAATATTATTAATTCCTATTGTTATTGACAACGTAGACCTATTTGTCACATTCATGTTGACTCCATCTATCTACGATCCGTGGAATTGCTATGGATGCAACATCTGGGAAATGTAGTTCTATTAAACAGCCACTCTGGAAAATGATCGCTGCAAAAACTACAACTCCCATCATTTTGTTGGTCTAATCGGATCGAGACCGCTCGGTTAAAGCTACCATATAATGTTTACTTCTTTGGAACAACGGCGTGTCCTCCTTGGTTAACACTGTTGGAGATCGCAGATGCGGTAGAGACATTCGTTAAAACCACGGAATCCTATTTGCATCGGAAGTATTAGTTCATCCTGCGGTCTGTGTTCATGATGGCGATGTTCCGCAGTTTTGTGTCTGCTGCTCAGCTCAGGCAGCATCAGCAGCAAAATGGAGCCGCAGCAGCCGCACCTGGGGAAAGCCTGGAGAGCCAGTTCTCCTGTCCCATCTGTCTGGAGGTGTACCACAAACCTGTCAGCATCGCAAGCTGCGCCCATACGTGAGTATAGTTCTTTAATTTCCATTTAGTGTCTGTGTTGTAAAACATATTTTTTTTGAGTGGTCACTTTGCATTCATGCATGTACACTTCCTACAGAATGTGCGTTAATTGCACAGATATTTAACGATGTGGAGAAAAAAAATTCACCAATCTCATTGTTTTAGAGGACAGTAGATTAAATCCCGCATAACCACACACGCTTTCAATAGGAGTTTAATCAAAGTCCCTTTGTATTTCTATAGTCTTTGTTTGAATTATTTTATTGAAGATAAATTCTGTAACGTCACTCTTTAAAGATGAAACACTGTTTGCATCCCTTTGTGCTTGCACGACCCCAACATCATGTTTCTTTGTCAGCCTTGTGACATAAAAAGGATTCATTGATATTGTCATCTTTTAATTAGTTTATGCATTTTATGAGCTTAAAATTTTCTAAAACATTTCGATAAAAAAAGAAAAAAATATTAATCATTAAGTTGGGGTTTTTAAGTTTCTGTGTGCTGCGCAGCAGAACAAAGCGAGAAAGCTGCGAGCGATATTTCATAGCGATGTCTGTTTGGGTTCTTTTGAAGGAATCGCAAATAGGACTGAATCGGTCTGAACCGAGTATGAGTTATCGACTGATCTTATGTTCGTTTTAATTTGTGTGCGTTGGTTGGGAGCACAGCTGGGTTTACTGTAATTAAAATGGCAGTAGTTGATATTCGGTTATTGTGTTTGTAAAAAGCATCTATCCTGGTTGGAGTGGGACACTTTTGATGCAAAACTTGTTGGTAACACGAGGAGCTCAAACAAAGCGTTCGTGTTTTTAAGAACCAGAAATACGCTTGACAGGGTGCTTACGTGACATTTAAACAATCACTATCCCCCACCCCGAATTCTGAAGTGAATCACTGAATCGGTTCCTAAAACAATTCATTCTGGCGAACGTTCAAAAGAACCGATTCACTAAAAAGATTTATATTTTTCGACATCAATACCCCGTTTCACGCAAGAGACTGTGAATACACTTCACAGCAATGTTCTGAAAGTCTCTTACAGCATTAAAATAATGCTCTGTAATATACAATTTTTTGCTGATTTATCTTTTCATGAGTTAAGTGAATGCATTTAGATTTTATGTAAATTCTTAATAATGTTTACATTTTATTTCTCATTCTAAGTAATGTTACATTTACATTTTACATATGTTATAGAGGGTATTAGAACAGGGATGCAACGATTATGGATTTTGTTGGTACGATTATTGTCTGTGGAATAATCACGGTTTTACGATTATGAGGTTTATTATGCATTTATTCATTTCCCAAAAATACTAATGTATAAAATCACATGAACAATCTTTAGATAATAAAGTGTTATTTATTGCTGGCTTTGAAAGAGAAATAACACATTAACCAACAATACAACACAAAATAATAATAAACAAAAGACAAAAAAAAGTCCATCTCTCCCATTGGAATTAAAAAAAAAAAGGTGACCTCTGCTCTGTAAACATCATGACAGTATTTCTCTTTTGAAAATAAAAAATGGAAATAGATCACAAAAGTATTTAATATTTTCAGTTTGTACATTCTGCATTTCTTTTAGGACGGGTAGCGAAGTGGCAACTGGTGAAAAAATTCTATTGGTTTTACTGGAATAATACTACAACCAGGGATAGAAATAAATATTAAAGTCGCCTCGAGAATAACGACTCATATGAACTTATTTGTCCACAGGGGAAACTGTACTAAATGAGGAATAAACTGACTTGTTGTAATTAAATGTAATCCATAACGTATGCATTAATAATCTTTATATAACTTATATGATTTTCAAGTGGCCTGAGAAATAGTCTGTTATTGGTTTGTGAGATCGGAGATAGCGTATGCGCCGGTGTACCACATTCAGGAGGACACAAACCTGCATACTGCTCGACAGTGAAATTTTAGTAATACAACCGGATAAATAGCTATGGAGGGATGCACAGAAACAGGTAGGCTAAATTCACACAGCAACTGTCACCTCTCTCTCTCTACGCTATTCTCTCCTCTCATCTCTCGCTATCTCTCTTCCTCTCTCTTCCGAATAATCATTAAGTAGCTAAAGGTATAATTAATTAATTCACAATAATGTGATCTTACCGCAACTGATTTATCTTCTTTCTGATCTGAAGCAGGCAGAATGCTGAGCTAATGAGCTGTAGCTTCGCGTCAGGTGGTTATTGCCTTCACGTCGTGCATTAAAATCGTTCAATGTACAGCAAAAGCCGTGCATTATCACTTAAGTATTCGCTCTTTAGCAGCAGTTTTTTACAGAAATATTTAAATGACACCCTGGTCATTATTTGTGTACCCAAGATGGTCCCACCTATGTACAAGCATCTTGGTGGGAAAAAAGCTTCGCTGTTGTTCCTCTGCACAGTTATTCAAACGCATGTAGTACATCGGCCTTGATAAGCCCGTCCTTTTAAGTGGTTGCACGCTAGAGTAACTTTTTTTCATTTTGCGGAAGCTGCACAGTGCAGTTCCGGGTACCAGAAAACACTCGGTTTCGCGGAACTTACGCTTAATTAAACCGTGACGGTTTAAAGCGTGTAATCGCCGAAACAGGTTAATGCTGCATCATTAGAACTTACATTACATAAAAAGGTGTGGATGCCGTTTAATTTGTGGAAAAAAGTCATTGGATAGTGTCACACTGTAGACTGAACTGACAGTAGGGACACGTAATAAGCCGAATTAGAAAATGTCATAGAGGAAACACCCAAATTTGGACGATGTCTGACTTCTATAATATAGAAAGTATTAAAATACCACAGTTTTTTGGATGGCAGGAATAGTAGCTGTTAGATACATGAGCAGCATGTGCCTCCATAACTATAGCTGCATCTTAGGACACATTTGAACTGTCAGTAGTTAATATTATGCAAATGTCATTGCACAGTCTTCACTTTTAGTGTTTCACAGTTCATAAATAAAGGTGCTCAGTTGAGTAATTTTCTATGTAGAGTATGAACAAGTTCAAAAACACAGCAATTTGGGCCTTTGATAACGGAAAAATGTTTTGGTGCCTTCGCAAGTTACTGTAATTGTGAAGAGTGAGTGTTAGCCTGATAATATGCTTTTACTGAGGTGGTAGAGCATTACTGGGAGGGGATTGGGTTACGCTGCTATTTCCTGTGAAACACCAAGGGACTGCCCTTGCCCCTTTTTTTTTTAAAACTGCTTTCAGAACAATTCTTATTTTTTTTTATGCGAAACACGTAACTTTCCCACAGCGTATATCTCCAACAATATATGCGGAACCTAAGATCTTTTTTTGATTAATTGGGCTTAAACCTGAAAAACCTGACATGAAATACAGTCGAAAAATCATTTTTCAATTGTTGAAATGGCAGTCTTATGAACCTATAAAAAGTTGGCATGTATTAGGATGTTTATCATCATATATGCTTTTAGCTCAATAGGAGATATGAAGCGTCCTACTTCAAATATTTAACAACGCGTATTGAATCTAGTGTTGCTCACCTAGCAAACATTATCGTACGGTGTAAGTGGTAGGAATTTAGTTTAATGAGTTTGATGCACATTAAAAGGGCAAGTTGTCACTAAAGCACCCGGCACTAGCCTGACCAACAATAAGAGGCACACAGGCTTCATGTCTACATGCTCATTTTAAATAGCTCATTCCAGGCTTCGGTGAATAAGATTAGTGGTTTTATAGTAGGTAAAAAAAAAACGGGCCTACTATTATCTCTGGATGCAACGCCACATATGTTCCTTGCAGAGTACAGGTGAGGATGGTAGCACGTTGATTAAAATATTGACCGCCTCATAAATAATGTGGCGTGGAGTTCTGTGCTGTCTTTGGTTCTGTGCAGAACTGCCACACTAATGTAACACATAACCCACATTCACGGGTGCAATGCTGTGGTCATCTCAAGAGTAGGAGGAATATGCCTGGATAGATTTATCCTTTTTAAATCCATTCTGTTTCCCTTTCATAGTTGCCTTATGTATTGTAATCAGAAAAGCTTTGGTAGTTTATTCGTGATCTTTGAGATATTCTTTAGTTCACAAGAATCCGCTCGGTTGACAGAGGACGACTAAATGTCAACGCATTTTTTTAGTTATTGTCCCTTTGCGTCCATTAGTAGTCATAACTGATTTGCTGAAAAGCAGTAATCTTGATTATGATTTGTGATCCACAAACATTACCTCTCACACAAACTCACTCATTTGCTGTGGCTCAGAGCTTTTTGACTCAGGGTTGCATTAAAACACATCTAAAGGACAGATGCTTTAGCTGAATTTGAAGCCTGTGTTTGGCACTATTACAGCATTACTCTGTTTGTTTGAACATCTTGAGACAGCGATGTAGGCTCAATCTATTTGTCCATTTAATGGCGCCTACATTTGTTGTATTGTCTTTAGTGCTGGGCACAAAAATTTATATCACTGTATTTTTTCACATTCATATACGGTTTCACGGTACATGATGGTAAAATAAAATAATTATAATTTTTTTTTTCATGCATGACCAGTTTAACCATATTTTCTACTGATTGAGAGAGAGAGTACTGCAGTATATTGACTTAGAATGCCCTTTTTACTGTAATGAGTGAATATTGTCAAAAAATACCACACAAAATAGTGACCTAAACACGATCCCTTTTAATGTTAACCAGGGGTCACTCTCATTTATAATCGCGGCATCGTATGATAAAATCAACATGCATCTACACTAAGGAGCGGCTATGCGGTTGTTTTTTATATTCCTTTTTGTCTGCCGGCGTGAGGAACAAACTAAAAAAAAACAACAACCAAAAAAAAAAAGTGGTGTGATATTAACAGTACAAACGCTCATATTATAATTCCCCCCCCGGAACAATCAGTAAGCGACAGGTGCTAGGAAATGCTGTTTTGCACTCATTTATTGACGAGTCGGCTGCGGTGCGGCCATCTGAATGCGCTGCTTCTCTGCCGCTCCCTGCACAGAACAGACGTGACACTTCTCCGGGAAGTCAGACCTCGCGTTCGTGGGACAGCACTGGCGAAATCTTCCAACTGAAACATAGCTAAGGGTTATCCAAAAAAGTCGCTAAGTTTGTCAGGTTTTTATTTGTAAAAAATATTCTATGGAAACCAGCGCTTAAACGGGTCTGAAAGTGCTAAACTAGTGCTAAAGTTGCCTGTGTGTGGAGAGACCGTGGGCGCTGATGGCAGGGGGCGGTGGATATTTATGGCAGTCAATGTGGATATTGTGGATGAATTCTTCTGTCATCACGTTCTATTAGTCCTACAGCTTCAGTTTCGGAACTTTCACGCTTAGTAAACACATACAGATGTTCCCTCACCACAGTGCAACAGTGAAAAAGTGACCCCTTTCAACATGTCGCGTCAGAACGTGTTACGCGACATAACCAGTTATTTTAAAAATTAATTCATAACAACAATAAACACCGGTATTTCGGGTATGAACCGGTATACGCCGAGATACTACTTGTCTTGTTGTATTTGGTTGGTTATATTTTCCTTATTGTTAAGTCTCAGGAACAACTGTTGAACGTTAAGTGCATCAGAGGCGGTGGAGTTTAGATTCCTAACCGTTCGGCACCAGTCACACACTCACACGCACCAAACCTTCCGCTTGCCCTCGACTCAGACCCTGCGCGCCACATTGAATTATTCACCACAGTTAAATGAGATGCCAACACATGAATCCTGTTGTGTTAAGAATGATTGAGTGGGGCACTTAAGGTGAGGAAGAGACAACAGTGAGATGATGAAAGGAACCAGCAGCTGATGAATGAGAGAGAACGATGAATGGAAGTATAGATTTTTGAAAGGCTTTGCTATATCTCTTTTACAATTATTGACACCTCTAGAAATTATTAGGAGTAAAATATCTCTGAAGTATATTCCCGATTATATTTAAAATTTTTAGCACACCAGGGTCGCTATGAACATGCAATTGTCCGACTATGATTTCCAGTTTCGCAGTAATATAAATATGAGGGAAAACAAAGACCAAAAGTTACTTAATCATGGAGTAAAACCAAAGAATATAGTCCTGATGTGCAGAACAAGATTGTTGAGATTCACAAAATAGAAAGTGGCTGAAAGAAAAGAGCTAAAGCATTGAAAATCACCATTTACACCATGAGGGCAATAACTAAGAATGTCCAATCAACAGAAAATGGAACATCTTCCCATGGAAAGGGACGTGTCATATTGTCTAAAGGAAGGGCAAGGGGATAGTGTTGAGTGACCCATGGAGAATTGCAGAAAATAGTAATCTCGGGGTCAAGAGACTAAAAAAAAAAAAAAATACAAAGAATCAAACAGCACTACATCACAATGTGTTGGGAGGATTAAGAAAAAAATCAACAACAAGAAAAATGCTTATCAAAAACAAAACTCAGCAATTCATTTGCCAGCATACTGGACATTCACAACGGGACTGGTTCTATGGTCAGAGTGAAACTAAAAAAAAGTTATCTTTTTTGGAAGCAAAACACTTAAGATGGGTGTGAAGTGCACACGGTACTAAAAAAAGCACCTAATGTGCCAATGAACTGTACTGCGTATCTTTTAATTTGGGGCCTATTTTTCTGCCCGAGCTAAGAAGATGGCATCACTGATTCTATCAAGTACCAACAGATAAAAAATCTAAAAGTGACTTACTCTGTTAGAAATCTTATAATGGGCAGTGGTTGGATTTTCCATTGGACAACAAACCAAAAAAAAAAAACTCAATCAATACAAAAATGGGTCTCTGAGCACAAAATGTTCTGCCATGGCCATCCCAGTTTCCTGACCTGAACCCTATCTATAGAAAATTAGTGGGTGAACTTAAGATGAGAGTGCAATTCGAAAGATCTGGAGAGATTCTGTATAGAAAAAGGTCTGTGATCTCTTTTCAGGTGATCTCCAACCTAACCAGCCATTATGGGAAAGACTCAGAGCTGTTATCTTATCAAATGGAGGTTTCAAAAATTCTTGAATTAAAAGGTTGTCGATAATTGTGGCCAACGTGGATTTGAGAAAAAAAAAGATTTTACTTCAATGAATGGCTGGGTTTTTGTCCGTTTTTTTTTTAATAAAAGATCAAAAGGATAAACAATGAAGATTTATTTTCACAGGCTTCTATGTGAGCAAATGAGTTCTTAAGCTTCCACTGTGAGAAACATGAGCAAACATTGTAATTTACATATTTAGCATATCATCTCCAAAACAAAAATGTCATTATCACAGTATATCGTGATGCAGTAGCCTATATCAAAACACAATAAGAATGCGAGAACACTTTTAAAAGGTAAATTATAGCTAGGGTGCCAGCAGGTCCAGACGTTAAAATCTTTTCAAATATAAAAGGTTTTGATGTTGCCATACTTCTGATGGAATGAGCCTTTACCACTAGAGTTGAAGGCATGTCCCGCACCTCATATGCATTACATATCGCTTCCACAATCCATCTGCTAATGGTCTATTTAGAGGCTGGGGACCCCTTCTTGGGGGTCCCGAAGCATACCAATAGCTGGTCAGTTTTTCATCCGTGAGATGTTCTTCTAACATAAGTGTCGAGGGCCCCAACAGGGCACAGTAAGTTAAGCTTCTCAAGATCCGCCGACACAAAGGGAGGGGGATGAAAATCCTGCAAAACCATGGACCGAATGGAGCAAATTTAAGGCAGGAAGGGGCAACTAACAGCGTCTAAAGGTCTCCTACTGTCTCTAGGGAAAGTGATAGCTAGCAAGAATGCAATCTTTGCCTTTTGGGGACACTTAATATCATTAATTTCATTCAGGAAGGAAGCCCATCTTTAATATATGAATTTGTCTCTGTGCTGAGATAGCTGGGTGTAGAAAGACACACAATCTACTCTGAGCTTTATGTGTTGGGTCAGCTGTGATCCTCTCTAATTTATTATTTACACTGACATACTAAAGCCTTAAATACTGATCTCTAGGCTGCTGTGGTGTATTTATATTTACTGTATTCAGTTTCGTACATGCAACTTACAGCACATTTGTGTATTAAAACAATGTACTTTGTTTACTTGTAGTTTTACCATCAACAACAGAGAGACGTTTTTCTCAAACTCAACCAGAAGCAGAATAGTACATCATGTACTACAGCGTACGAAGTACGAGGACGGGAAGTCTAAGATGGGTAAGATGACAACTAAAACACCTGAAACATCTTCATCAAACATGTCCCACACACTCATTTCTCCATCCACAGACACTACGATCTGTCTGTAGCATATACACAATGATATGCCATTTCTCTCACTCATTATTGATATACCTTTGCTCATGGGAGGAGTGACCATTCACATATTTCCTTTTTTTTTTGTTCTTTCTTGAGTAATAGAAAATAAAATGGTGAATTACAAATAATAAATAAATATCCCGGTCGACAACTCAACCCCAAATCAAATAATAGTTAGAAAACATTAAAATATTTTAAAGAAAAAAAGAAATAAGTCTTATTGTTAACTCAAATTCTAACGATTTTAAAAAAAAGGCTGGATAAATATACATATTAGATGAAAAAAATTTTAAATGTTGCCTTGGCAACTAAATGAAATAAATAAGATGAAGCACAAAAATTACAGAAAATAAAAAAGAAGTGAAAATATAATTACATTTATATAGAAATGTTTAAAAAATGATAAAATATGACAAAAGCCCATAACAAAAAAAATAAAACAAACTAAAATAAAAAAAAAACTGAAAAAAGTTAAAGCTTTAATATATCTTTTATATAAAGAATATTTTCATGAAATTCACCCACTGTCAATACATATGTAAATATTTGAAGAGTGACGTGACATGTGGCCAAGTATGGTGACCCATACTCGAATTAGGGCTCTGCATTTACCCATCCAAAGTGCACACACACAGCAGTGCACACACACAAACCGTGAACACACACCTGGATCAGTGGGCAGCCATTTATGCTGCGGCGCCTGGGGAGCAGTTGGGGGTTCAGTTCTTGCTCAAGGGTTTCACCTCAGTCGTGGTATTGAAGGTGGAAGAGAGCGCTGTACATTCACTCCCCCCACCTACAATTCCTGCCGGTACGAGACTCGAACCCACAACCTTTGGGTTATGAGTCCGACTCTCTAACCATTAGGCCACGACTTCCCCCAAGAGATGTGATGAGATGTGTGTGCTTTTATCTTGCAATGACCTACACTCCCCTTACTTTTTATGAATGGCCACCCTTTGCGCTACTCTCCCTTATTTTAATGTCCACTTGTGCCTTCTTATTTGGCTTCTTGTCTGCCTGCCTCGTGTGGTTTTCCACTGATGCAAGCTGGTCGTGCAATTGGGATTTTCATGTTAATAAATGAATACCAATGATTGCCCACCCACTCAGACCAGACCAGATCAGATTGGGAGAAGAACTCTAAATCCCCCACAAATCCCAGCGCTCAATCATGCCACTGCAGCTCAGCTCAATGTCCTACAAGTGAACTCAAAACATCTGCAGCAAATGAGACGTAGTTTGCAAAATCGGACTTTTAAACTGAGTTTTAATAGAATGAAGTAAGGCAATAGCCAACCAGCTCTTTGGTTATGGTCAATAATACATCTTTGGTAGTCGACGTGAGGCTCTCGGGCCTTGTTTGGTTCTTTAAAGGAATGTTCTGAGTTCAATAGTAGCTAAGTGCTATTGACAGCATTTGTGGTATAATGTCACAGAAAAGAACTTCCACCTGTCCCTCAGTGTGTTTTTAAGTAAAACTCGCAATGGAGTAACCTTTTTCTCTGTAAATTCCAACTCAGGCTCATTGGAAATATGTGACTTTGCCTCTACGTGACTCCACATGAACCTGAAATATGTTGCTTTATAATACATTTTGCTGCACTTTTCAGGTGACGCGTCCACAAGAAGCACTATAAGCCATATATTTTTTCTCCATTGCAGATGCAGGTTTACTAAACAACCCAGTTTCATGAAAATAAACAAACAAATAATTTACTAAAAAATGCTTGCAAACTGATATTGTGTCGCTTGTAGCTTTAGCATATACCACAGCAAGTTTTAAAGTGAAATGTCTAGTGACTGGCACTACAGGCGTTTTCAATTTTCTTCAAAACAGTTAAACCTGACTGTGGCAAAATAAAAAAATGTAATTAATTAATTTATGTTGGTTGTTGTATGTATCAAAAAGCAGTTTGTAAATGAAATGTCATCCAAAAAGTTAAGAGCGGGTTATGTGATGCAAAATGCTTAAAATGTATTCATTATGTATTCATTATTTCAAATCATGCACTGTGGTAAAAGTATTTTAAGGTCATAAGACAGTATTGTGCCAGGAACACTCCAAAAACAAGTGTTTATTAATCAATAAGCTGTCCCATAATTATAATTTGTTTGAAAAGGGACTTTGTTGTTGGCGGTTTACTGCCACTAGTGTTTTCGTTTCAACTAGAAACTTCAGTGAAATGTATGTATATGTGTGTTTGCATTTTTACAGAAATGTAGGCAGAGTCACGTATTTCCAATTTCTAATTGATCTGTGTGATGCCTGAAAATCTGCTTCAGGTTTCACACAATATGTTCAAGGAAATATCTTTAAGACACTGTTCCCCTTCGAGGGAACTCGAGCTGCATTATATGATGACACTTTGGGGAACACCCTCACTGTGCAAGCGTCTGAAGCATTTGTGAAATTAATCCAATCCTGATTGGTGTTGCTTCATGATGTAGCAAGTGATGTGGCATGTGACGACAGACACGGAAACTACAAAAGGATGCCAGTACACAATAGAGATAGCTTTTTGCCCTTCAGCAAGCCCTAATTGTGAACTGTCTGTCCTTGGTGTTGTTTGTCAAAGTCAGGAGTGACTCTGTTAGTTAGAAACAACAAATAAAAAAAAATTAAAAACAGAATGTTGAATAGACAGCATTTTAAGTGTGTACCTCCCTGCCCTAGATACACCACGGGAGGGACACAAACAGTCTTTGTGTTTACTGCTTCAATTAATCTGGCCAGGCTCGTGCTCCCCGTGGCTTGGGTCCTGAGGCTGGCCTCGAGAGGCTAATTCCCGTAGTAGATCACTTAGAAGTATGAAAAGAGTTTCTGAAAATGTCTCAGTTTGTCCTGCGCACTGTAGAAAGAGGTTACAGACTTCAATTCGGGTCTCGCCCACCGAAGTTCAATGGGGTGATCTGGAGTACCATAGACCCAGAGCAGGATCGGGTGCTGGAACAGGAAGTGCACACCCTCTTGGTGAAGGAGGCCATAGAACGCTTTCCTCCTCCCGAGTGGGAGTCCGGGTTCTACAGCCGGTACTTCATAGTTCCAAAGAAGGATTGGGGGTTGTGTCCCATCATAGATCTGCGGAATCTGAACCATTCTCTGAAGAGATTCAGGTTCAAGATGCAAACGATTCCTATTATCATGAGTCAAAACAAATCCGAGGACTGGTTTATCACGATGGACCTAAAAGATGTGTAATTATACATTTCCATCCTTCCTGTTCACAGGAAGTTCATGAGGTTCGCCTTTGGGGGCGAGGCTTTCCAACATTGGGTTATTCCATTTGGACTACCTCTCTCCCCTCGCACATACACCAAATGCATGGATGCAGCTCTGGCTCCGCTGAGACTCCAGGGCATCCGTGTATGATTTACATCGTGACTGGCTCATATTGGCCCAGTCTTATGATATGGCGGTTCGGCATCGAGATGTTGTCCTTGGCCATATAAAACATCTGGGGTTGAGACTCAACACAAAAAAAGTGTGTGTTGACACCTTCCCAGAGTACTACGTTCCTGGGGGTGGTATGGGACTCAACTATGATGTGGGCACGGTTGTCTCCTGCATGTATCGAGACACATACTAGTATAAGTCTGGCCGTGAACATTTTCAACTGAGGGTGCTGGGCCTCATGGCAGCTGCGTCCAACGTGATACCTTTTGGCCTTCTACACATGAGACCCCTGCGGTGGTGGTTGAAAACCAAGGGGTTTACCCCGAGGGGAAATCCATTCCGTATGATCAAAGTCACACGCAGATAGCTTCATGCTCTAGTCATATGGAAGAAGCCTTGGTTTCTGTCCAGGACCAAGTGTTGGGGGCGTCTTGTCGACACTTGTCGAAATTAATTTTGACAGGGCACAGTCATGGAAGGCCGCTTCATGAGAGGTCATTGGGGGCCATCATCTTTAGTGGCACATAAATTGCCTGGAGATGTTGCCAGTATACAAAGCTCTGAGGAGCTTTCTCGCAGACCTCGGGGGCCACCATGTCCTGATTCGATCGGACAATATGTCGGTGGTCTCTTATATAAATCACCGGGGGATCTGAGATTGCACCCTCTTTGCAGTCTGGTGTATCAGATCCTCCTGTGGTCCCAGGGGAAGCTGTTGTTTCTGAGAGTAATGTATGTCCAAGGGGAGCAAAACTCAGGAGCGGACATCCTGTTGAGGCAGGTGCTGAGGCCCGGGGAATGGGACACATTGCTCCTCACACATCCAGCTCCCCTGGGGATTCCAGGGGTACGACGTGGCCCAAGGGCGTATGCCTGACGCATTTCCCCCAATCGTCTCGTGCGTTTCCTCTATTCTCGGGGTCCAAGATGGCACGGAGAGTTGGGACGGGACGTTCTGTAATCTCACTCATTCTCCTCTGTTGCCATGGTGCAGACCAATGGCGGTTCGAGAGCGCGCATCAAAGGCCCCCTACTATGCCTGTCCCTCCTTCCCAACCATGGAACCATGGAGTTGCAGAGGGGACTCTTGTTCTCCTGAGAGAGTGGGGTATTCGCTTCCTCAACTACCTCGATGACTGGCTCCTACTAGCACAGTCTCGGGGTCAGTTGTGCGAGCACAGGGACCTGGTGCTCAGGCACCTCAGCCTGTTGGGGTCCTTAGGGCTACTTGGGCTACTTCATATGATACCCCTTCAGCACTGTCTCCGAGTTCCCAAGTGGGGCGTGGCAGGACGTGACACTGCAGGTCCACTGTCTCTGCATTGGCATATCAGTTGCCTGGAGTTGTTAGCAGTGCGCCTTGCTATGAAACGTCTCAAAGGATGCTTACAAGGCAAGCACATACTGGTCCGGATGGACAACACTGCGACTGTTGTGTACATCAACTGCCAAGGTTGTCTGCACTCCCGTCGTATGTCCCAACTCACCCACCACCTCCTCCTTTGGAGTCAGAAGCATCTGAGGTCGCTTCGTGCCATTCATTTTCTGGGTCTGCTCAACCATGCGGCCGACGAGCTGTCATGAGCGGCGCTTCCGGGAGAATGGAAACCGACCCATCCCTAGATGGTCCAGCTTATTTGGGGACGTTTCGGAGCCGCTCAGGTAGATCTGTTTGCCTCTCCAGAAACCTCTCAGTGCCAGTTGTTCTTCACCCTGACCGAAGGAACACTCGGCACGGACGCACTGCCACACAGCTGGCCGCGGGGCCTTCGCAAATATGCGTTTCCCCCAGTGAGCCTTCTCGCACAGATGCTGTGTAAAGTCAGTGTAAATTCCACGGTATAGCTCAGAGCCCGTGTTTCGCCGGCAGACTTTTGCCATTTCCCAAGAGGGTTGCAATCACCTCTAAATCTTCCATATGCACCTAAACGGGTTTCCATATGTGTAAGTGCTTCCGAAACCTTTTCCAAGTGGAACGGGTACGTTTTCC